>OMNV01007628.1:0-18050 GCA_900303265.1 Brotula barbata
GTTCTGTCTCCTACCGTGTATGTTATCCAGATCTAACCATTTGCGGCTGCTTCAGACCCCTTGGCCGGAACAGGACTGTTCTGTTCCTGCCGGACTGCTATTTTTAGGTGTAGTGTGTGATTTTTATCCTATCAAGCTGACTATGTTGTATAGCATACATCCACTCAAGCCTGAGTGTTAACTCACACACTGTCTATTGTGTTAAGTTTATTTTCAGTTACTTACTGGTTTCCATTTCATTTTGCTTTCTTTTTCTTATTCTGTAGTGGTTTGTTGGGTGTGCAGGCCTCCCACTCTTTGTGAATATTCTTTTGGTTAGATTTATTCAATTCTTGTTTTCCTTGCAGTCGTTTGACAATGTGGTGATATATTTTTTTTTATTTTTACTTCTCCTCACCCACAAAGCCCTTAATGGTCAGGCACCATCTTACCTAAAAGAGCTCCTAGTACCTTATAATCCCACTAGACCACTTTGCTCCCAGAATGCAGGCTTACTTGTGGTTCCTAGAGTCTCCAAAATCAGAATGGGAGGCAGAGCCTTCAACTATCGGGCTCCTCTCCTGTGGAACCATCTTCCAGTTACAGTCCTGGAGTCAGACACCCTCTCTACGTTTAAGATTAGGCTTGAAATTTTCCTTTGTGATGAAACTTATAGTTAAGGCTGGATCAGGTTCACCCTGGACCAGCCCCTAGTTATGCTGCTATAGGCCTAGACTGCCGGGGGATTTCCAAGATGCACTGTGCACTCTCTATCTATACTCAGTCATGTCCCATTACCTCATGTTACTAACTTGTCTTCCTCTCCGGAGTGTTTGTGCTTTGTCTTACTATCTCAGTTGATGTACATCTCTGTGTCTCTCCCCCTCTCCTCCCTCCCACTTTCTCTCTCAACCCAACCGGTCAAGGCAGATGGCCACCCACCTAGACCAGGTTTTGTTCAAGGTTTCTTCCCTTTAAAAGGGGGAGTTTTGAATTGAAATGAATTTTGTGTAGAATTTGTTCGGTGGGATTTGTTGCTTGGGAGTTGTGTAACATTTTTATTTTGTTTGTTTTTTTTTACTTTTTTTTTTTTTGTACTGAGAATAAAAGATGTTTCCTAAGTAGTGTGGGTTCACTCTCTTTTAAAATATGCATCAAATTGTCTCTCAGCAGTGATACAGTATATTGAAACGCCATCTGGTGGATGTGGTTGTTTTTGTTTTTTGTCACTGATTGTGACATGTACATTATGTGTAAACTCTTCCTGATAGATTTTGTTGCCTCCAAGTACCACCAAATCCAACATCGGTCACATATTGTTTTTCACTATTTCTGTGGGCAATTTTTTGAGAATTTGTATGATCGGTCCTGCGTTGGGTTTACGACTGAGTTGAATTCGCCTCCAACAAGAGTAGTTTGAACTGGAGAGACAGCATAATGATGAAAAGAAGTTGAGAAAAATGCTTGCAATTGTTATACTGTTGTTATTCAGCCCTTCACGGTCGGTTGTGGTAATATTGTGCAATAGTGGTACATTTCAATTTATAAGAATTGAGATACTTCCCTTTTGGAGTTGTATGAGGGAGAACGTATCCGATATGTTTTTTATTTGTTTTCGGTTCTGAGAGATGTGTTTCCTACAACAGACATATTTTGGCCTGTAATTTGTTGATGATTTAGTTTTTGTTTTGTTTTTTTGCTGGTGAACTAATGCCATGTATGTTCCAACTAAAAGAAGACATTCAGCATACATTTGTTTAAAACAAAAGATAACAGTCTGGTATCTGGTAGCATTTTTGTGTTATAGCTCTGGACATATTTATCTCTGTAATATGCACATGTAGCACCTCTGGTCCTATAGGACCCTCACATCACTCAAGGTCTGACAGGAGTATACACCTTTTAATAGACTCACTAAAGGAGTTGTTGATGTTGGTTTGATCAGTTAAACAATTGCAACATTACTATTTCCATGAAAACTAAATAAAAAAGCACTCGAAAATAATAAATGAAGGAAAATAACCATTAAAACTGGACTCTCCAACTCAAATCCTCTTCAAATGGGGGGTTGGGAAACTCAAATGTAAATCATTTCCAGGGGAAATCCAGATGAGCGTTAATTGTGCCTGTGTACTAGCTGGGTAGGCTAAAAGTGTGTTATCTGAAATCAGAGTGAGGGATTAAAATTCTTTGATGTTGTCCTTGTACCAGACGCCTGAAGGTCTTTTTTAGACTCTTTTTTTAGGAAGTGATGTCATATAAGGTGCGTTTTTTTGTGTAACAACTTTGACTACTGGAATTACATGCTCAAGCGCCATCTACTGGGGAAATTGGGCATCTACATATTTAAACAATACAGTATATAATGGTTTAGTAGCCCTCCAGGCTCCTGAAGTCCTGCGCAGACCAGCTGTGTGGGATTGTTGAACACCTATTCAACCTGAGCCTGATGCATGGGGAGAGTACCACAGCTGTGGAAGATGTCCTGCGTGGTACCAGTGCCCAAGACCCTGCACCCAAAGGACCTCAGCAACTATAGGCCGGTGGCACTTGCATCCCACCTGATGAAGACCCTGGAGCGGCTGGTCCTGACTCATCTCCGCCCCCTAGTGAGCCCAGCGATACACCCACTACAGTTTGCCTATCAACCTGGGATCGGGGTGGACGGCGCCGTCATCTTCCTTCACCACCGACCTCTCTCTCACCTGGAGAAGCCTGGCAGCTCTGTGAGAATCATGTTGTTTGATTTTTCTAGTGCTTTCAACACCATACCGCCTGCACTTCTGGGGGACAAGCTGGAGAATACAGGAGTGGACCTTCACCTCACATCCTGGATTCTGGACTACCTCACCAACCGTTCACAGTATGTGAGGACATGGGACTGTGTGTCCGACAGGTCGTCTGCAGCACGGGGGCCCCGCAGGGAGCGGTTCTGGCTCCGTTCCTCTTCACCCTCTACACTGCAGACTTCTATAAGTCACCCACCTGTCACCTGCAGAAGTTCTCTGACGACTCTGCGATCGTCGGCCTCATCACAGATGGGGACGACAGAGAGTACAGAGAACTCACTCAGGACTTTGTGGACTGGTGCCAACGGAACTGCCTCCAGCTCAACACGGGGAAAACAAAAGAGCTGGTAGTGGATTTTCGCAGACGCACACACTCCCACCCCAACACCGGTGAACATCCAAGGAACGGACATTGAGATGGTGACATCTTACAAGTACCTGGGTGTTCACCTGAACAATAAACTGGACTGGACTGATAACTCAAATGCACTCTACAGGAAAGGCCAAAGCAGACTCTATCTGCTTAGGAGGTCTTTTGGAGTGCAGGGGGCACTCCTGAAGACTTTTTACGACACCGTGGTGGCATCAGCCACCAGCGTCTCGGCGGCGGATAGGAGGAGACTGGATAAAGTTATCAGGAAGGCCAGCTCTGTCCTGGGATGCCCCCTGGACCCAGTGGAGGTGGTGGGAGAGAGGAGGATGACGGCTAAGCTGTCTTCCATGATGGGGAACAACTCATGCAGGACACCATCACAGCACCGGAGAGCTCCTTCAGCGACAGGCTGCTCCACCCGAAATGTGTAAAGGAGCTCTCTGACTGTGCAATATCAATACTACTGAGGTGTAATACAATTCATACTGTACAATATTCAGGTGGAATTTCATCTCATTCTTACTGTGCAATATAACGTTTCCCACTTATGAAACTTTTTAAAGTCTTTTAATAGTCTGTATTTTTAATAATCTGTACTGTCAAAACTGTATATACTGCTGTAATTTTTTAATAGGCTGTATTGTCAACACTGTATATACTGCTGCTACTTTTTATACCCCCCCTCTATTTAAATTGTTTCACTTGTTTAGCTCTTTTCTACTGTAAGCTCATGCTTCTGTTTTTTCTGCACTATCCCCTTTGCTGCTGTAGACTGCTAATTTTCCCACTGCGGGACTAATAAAGGAATATCTTATCTTATCTTATTCCTACAAGCCCTTAGAGAAACTCTGTCACCTAATCTGTACCTGTTTGAAGGTGGGAGGTAACCAGAGTGGGCCGGGGAAACCCACCAACACACTGGGTGAACATGCTAGAACATGCCAAGTTGGCTTCTAACTCTATCCTTCTGGATGCGATGTGACAGTGCTAACCAATATCCATCACTTTGCCCGGGCCTGATCTTAGTTTAAACAAGGCCAATAAGGCCCTATTTGGCAGATTCTTCACCCAACAGATCAGGATCTACAGCTTCACTTCAGAAACCACAGTTCCTGTTCCACAGCATACTGGAGCAGCTATATGGACTGGAACATTCCGGCCCCGTCTATCTGGGCTTGAATTCCCATTTTGACAGCTGAACATATAGAAGGAATGACATAATGTTTTAGCATCTGATTGATTATTATTACCACTCATTCAGGAAGTAATTCCTCTGACAGCCATGTACAGTATAACATCAAAGACGCAACCCTTCCCTTTCCACACAAGAAAGGAAAATATTATAATACAAAATATTAATGTAAATAATCATTCCAGCATTTTGAAACTCACTAATAATCTGTCTTATTATAATAATAATAAGAGTCTTCATGTTAAGTGATTAATTTGAAGGAAAAGAAAACACAAGCTCAATTTTACTTAACAAACATTTATTCTATAGCTTATATAAAGCCACAGTAACCCACGGCCAGTAACAAACAACACGCAAATGGTAATCTGTCCTTCAGTTAGAATGGTGTGAAGGTGGTTGAGTTCACACAAGTCGACAAAGTCATTAATGATGACCCTCTTGTATTCCACTTTGTTCCCTTCAGATAAGCGTCCATTAATAGCTGTATCATCAAAAAACTTCTGGAGATGGCAGGTGTCTGTGTAGCCTCCGAAATCTGAGGTGTACAGGGCGAGACACACAGTCACGAAGCCTCAAATACTGTGGTCTGTTGATGGTCCACACAGTGAGGTATTTATCTACTCCGGATCGCTGGTGTGCTCAGACCCAGGGGCTTGCAGAACTCACACCAGGGGTCTGATGTGGTTGAATATGATCCTCTCCATGGCCCTCATCAGGTGAGAGGTTAAAGCTACTGGTCTGAAGTGTTTGGGCTCTGTGGCATGTCGTTGGACAGTGGTTATTTATTTTACAGGCCCTGAAATAATAGTGTTAAGGTTCATTTATGCTCACTTTCCGTTTGATAGTTACATCTGTTTCAAACGAGGTAACCATCACTGCCCTCATACTTCTGTGCGTCCTTTAAGTTGGCATGAAAGTTAAGCAAAACATCCACTAGAGGGCAGTTCAGAGTGAAACCAAAATAAACGGCGATGATGGAGGACATCCGGATCATGAAAGTGGCAAAAACAAAGGCAGCATTGTAAATGGTGATGGTCTGTGAGGCCATTAAATTCATCACAATTTCCTTTTCTCAAAAAAGTCTTCAGTGTCTTATTTGTCTCGTCTCGTCGGTTTCCCTTGAACTACTAGCTACAACAGCTGACACTGCCCCTACAATTACCAGTGTTACTGCTTCATTGAATCCATATCTGTGAGCTTTCATTGTCCATTCTGTGTTGTGTAGAGACAGGGCAAAGTAGCAGCGGAAACTAGTTTGAGATGATGGAGTGAAAAAAATCCTCCAGACTTTTACTGTGCCGCTAACTAACTACTGAACCAGCTGGCTGACAAAGATGCTGCAGTCAGTCGGCAGTTAAAGATGGTAGGTTTGAAACCACCACCAACATTGTGTTTGAACTCTGGTAACCTAGTGAAGTTATGGAAATTGTGGAAAGGGGAGCTTACACTCTCCATGAATCTTTCCTTGCCTGATGCAGCAGAGGATGTAAAAGTGAAAATGTTGTATTACCTGATCGGAGAAACTGTTTTGATGAATATTGTAATTCCTCAGGTAAATGATGAAGTAGAACGGTATCGCCTCTACATGAAAAACCAAGGACCGCATGAATACATTGATGCATAAGTAACTGGTCTCAGAGTGGTAGCCAGGTGGCGTTGTCGACAGCATTATTAGGCTACTGTTTGAGTCCAACTTGCCACACATGCAACTTTGCAGAAATGAAGGACTCACTTATGCACGATAGAATGGTATATAGCAACAACTACTCTACTCGCTCACAGAGGAAAAGCTGACTTTGAAGAGGTGGAGAGCTACAGAGTTGTCACGTGAAAATAGAAAACCACTGAAGCATACAGTGGAAGAAGAACACATTGTGCAAGACACAAGACACAGACAGCAAGACAGCATAGAAACATGGACACTGTGAGATGGAAAAGAGGAAAACAGGTACACTATGTGACTGAACAGGACAGTAATGATTAGGAGTTCATCATGAGTGTCACCACTACAGACATACAGACAAAGATGGGGAATGAGAACAGAAATGACAAAGCCAAGACCAGCCAGCTTGTTGCAGGGAGGCTGATCGTCAAAGAACTTCTTAAGTTTCAAATGCAATGTAATTACCTGAAATCTATTGAATCCAGACACGCAGATGGAACATACAAAAAAATTGCTTGCAACGTATACCAACACCAAGCTGCTATGCAAATATTCTAGTTATGGTCAGCATATCAACTGAAGAGCAGGTATCTCCATGTGAATAAATATAAAACAAATAAAGACGGAGTTTGGAGATGTATTAACAGATGAAGGCTGTCTGGAAGGAGAGTACAGGATTGAGATTTATGAGAGCATGAGACAGGTCCTCTGTTGAGAACAGCACTGAGTGGATTAGCAGCTCGGTCACGGTACGGAAACCTAATGGGAAGTCGAGAATATGATTTTACCCAAGACCACTCAACCAGGCGCTGAAGTGCAGCCATTTCCACCTTCCTACCATGGATGACATCCTTCCAGACCTCTCTAGAGCGAAGGTGTTTACAGTGTGTGATGTCAAAAAAAAATTCTGGCATGTCGAACTAGAGGAGTCATCGAGCTATCTCACAACATTCGCAACACGTTTGGCAGATTTCGATGGCTGAGGATGCCCTGACATTCCAACATAAGTTGACACCAGGCATATACATTATAGCCGATGATGTATCAATCACAAGAGAAAGGTGAGAGATAATATGTGGGATTGGACAGAAAAGAATGAGGAAGGATTTCTTCAATACAGCCAAAGCATTTCTTAAATTCTAAAGCCCAACAGAGGAATTGACTCTGTAATGAGACACATCAGAAAGAGGACTAGGAGCAGCACTGACACATAAAAGGAAAATCTGTAGCTTTTGGGGGTAGAGCGGTGATACAGACAGTAAAGTGCTACGTCCAAGTCGAAAAATAATGATTGGCTATTGTCTTTAGCACGGAAAATATATTATCATACTTAATATATATAAATATACTTATGGCCAAAAACTGACTGTAGAGGCCAAGCCAACGCTTTAAGCCCCTGAAGTGCTGCACCAGAGTCATATAATTGACGCACTGATTGTTACCTGGTTTGATGAATTAAAATCCGAGTCCCACCTGCTGTTTGAACACTTCGTCCATTTATTTCCTTTACAAACAAACCTTTGTGTATGGATCAAAGAAATATATTATTCTTTTTTACAGAAAAATAACTATTAATTGTAATTTAGTTTACAAGATGATCTTGTATTCTATTCAAAGTAAACAGTTAATGTTAGGAAAACAGTGGAGAAGGTGTTTGACCCTCGGAGTATTGGTGACCACAGGCCTGTGGTCATTCATGACTCAACCGTCTCACAGGTTTCCTTAAGTAAATACCTGGGGATTTGTATTGACAGTACACTAACTTGGAATATACATGTGGACAGTCTCTGTGGTAGACTACAGCAAAGGCTGCACTTCCTCCGCCGTCTTAGGGTTCACGGTGTTGACCAAAAATTTATGTTAGTGTTCTATCGAGCGATTTTGGAAAGCCTGGTCAGATTTGGCATTACAGTTTGGTTCGGTAATCTCTCAGTGCAACTGAGGTCCAAATTGGTCAGATTGCAGACTGCAGGGAAGATAATAGGGGTAAGACAACTCCCCTCTCTGCAGTCTATTTATGAGCAGGCTACACTAAAACAGGCTCAAAAAATAGTCAGTGATGTTACCCATGTTTTACATGAGAAGTTTGCACGTATGCCCTCTGGTAGGAGGTACAGGGAACCAAAGTGGAGATACATTAAGTTTAAAAACTCCTTTGTACCGGTATCAACTAAAATGCTGAATGAGGCTCTGAAACAGCACTGATTGTGAGAGGTTAAATTAATCATATCATTTGTGCACTTGTGTAATGTGGTGTCCTCGCTATGTCATGTATTTTATGTTTCACTTGATGTTTTTTGTGTGGCTGCAGCAGGGGTGAAAGCCCAAGCCAAATTTCCCTTGTGGACAATAAAGTTTACCTTACCTTACCTTCCCTTACCTTACCTTACCTTACCTTACCTTACCTTACCTTACCTTACCTTTGACCCATTCCTCAGCATATATAACAGGGTTGTGTGTATCTCTGGCTCTGGTTCTGGCCGATACGATACGATACGATACGATACGATACGTATTTGATTAGATTCAATACGATACAAAGCAATGATGCTGTGATTATTTATTGAGCAAATAATCTGTTTGAGTGTTCTGTGTTTGTCTCAGGTTTACAGTAGAGTACACGTTTATAACAATGTGTCCATGTATCGATACAAAACGGTTCATCTTCCCATCCCTAGCATATACACAGGTGTGACGTTTCTGAATTTTATTCAGAAAAACATATTGCAATAAAAACGCTAAAATATTTAACTGCTTCTGGCATTAAAATGACATCACATAGTGTATTTCCACAGACCACCAGGGGCAGAGAGCCACCAGTTGAAACCCCCTGTAGTAAATGATTCATAGCTCTGACCAACTCTTAACACTAGAGAGACGTAGGCACAACTGAAGATTTATGTCACATAATTTTGAAATGAAATTTGAGACTTTGAAATATTTTGCCCAAATAACCAGCAACTTTGCAAGGAAACGCCTTCAATTAATCTTATCTTGCTCCATATTTTCTCTCACTCAACACAAGACATTCCTCCTGTGTTTGTTTTCTTGCTTCTGCCCGTCTGACCAATAAGAGGAGGGAACGTTGTCATGTGGTTTGTAGTGATGCATTTTGGTTCGCTTGGATTTTTCCCAGTGTGAAAAGAAACCAAACCAAGGGGAAAAACGTTCCAGTTTAGAAAGATTCTGATTTGGAACAGAGCAAACAAAATATAAGTGTGAAAATACCCCTCAACTGATGTTACTCATTTATATGCTTTACTATTGTATTAAGACGCAAATGAACTCTTAACTCTTAGTGTGGGAGCTGATTCATGGCATTTTTATACTGAGTGACTTTATTCCTACCAGATAGAGCAACACTGTGTCATTAATTTAAGTTAATTTTCTTTTGATGTCTGTTGTATGATGCGCCATCTTATTTAGGCTGAGCTAATGTATCCTATAAAGGGAACGTTTTAAGGGATATTAATAAGAGGAAGAGATTGTCAGTGCCTTGTCCTAACATTGGGTAAATGTGCTGCCACAAATAAATGTTGATGTTGATAAACAGCATCGGATTAGCATATTCAAATGAGCTTTATTTATCTGAACATCTAGGAAGGGGAGACTGGATTCTATTTTGAATTTGTTAAAGCGGAGCTTTGACAGATGAGGAAACAATCTGACAGGGTGCATTCTGATCACAACGCATGTATAAATGACTTGTTAATGCAGCCTATAGATGTCACACTGGGAGATCCTCGAAGTCAAAGAACCACGGCGAGAGGACGGGAGCTGACACCGTTTGATCATTTTAGAATGATTTAGGAGAAAAGATGTTCCCAGAGAAGACATATGATCTTAATGAGTGTCGTGGAGGTTAAGAAAGACTGCACTGTGACTGAGCTCTTTGCATTAGACAATGATGAAACAGCAGCAAATAAATGGCTGCTGATGGAGGTAAGATGGCCCGTCCCAGAGTCAGCACTTTCATTATTACCGTTCACACTCTCATTTTGCTCTTCACATTTTTCACTGTGAAACTGCCTCTCTTTCCCTCGTGTCTATTTTTGCCCTGGGGTCTGGAGGGACAAATCAGTAAAGTCAATACCACCAACAGAGTGCTTTCAGTGGGCCCAGCAGTCATTACAAAAGCACTATTCGGACCGGATTAGTTTTCCATTGGAAGGTGGGCTAATGTAATTATTACCGGAGCATCTCTGTCAGGCTATTCCCGTCCAAAACGCTCAACTCAGTAAGTTTTGAGGCACTGTGCTTTCATGTCTCAGTAAAGTGGGTCAGTGGGGGTGTTTGTACAGGAGACAGTGTGGCACGCAGCACTGCAGTCTAACAGCCACGGCTGCAGCTGATTATCAATCAGGCAGTAAGATATGTAGGGTTCTTACACTGCAGTGCTGCCTGCTGGATGCACGTTGACTAACACGTTATCCAGATTTAATTGTTGATGATTATGTAACGATGTTAATAATAATTGTAGTTAAATTCATGTTTAATTTGGGACATTCAATCATTGGGTTCTGTCAGGCTTTTATTTTATAAGAAATGTATTTGGCGCTGCAGGCTTTTATTTTGTATTATATGCAGGTGCACTCTGGGTCACCTACAGCAGAAATGTCTATTGATGCCATGGGTAAGTTGGCTCGTTGTTTGCGCCACAGTAATCACTTCCTTAAAAAATTAATTTAAATTATAACACACTGAGTTAAAGTCACTCATGTTATGTTGCTTTGTGCTCTGTTTTATACACGTTCAGAGACTTTATTAAATTGGACTGTGCGACGTCACTGATACTTGTCTGTCTGTGATTTAAGATGGTGCAAGCTGCGACCATAAGTTTATTAACCTGACGAGCCTGACTGTGTGTGTCCATCGTACATATTAAAGCTCAAGTGCTCCATTCATCAGAACTCCTGTGCCATACATACACCAAGCAGCACAATTAGACATTATCCTGGATGAGTCTATGCTTGGAAGGAGAAACCCATCTGTAGTTGGATCTGTTGCCAGTGGAACATGTCTAAGAAACCCCAACATCAAGTGGCCTGTTCTGGAACTCCTTTCGGCCATGGACACCCCACGCCTTAGAGAGCGAACCTTTCATGTCACAGCATTCACGATAGGAAGACCAAACCAAGATCAGGAAAGTCTCCTAAATCATTCGTTCCAAATTCAGAGAAGACTGACTTCATATGGAATAGTTCATATATATCAATAAATAGACAATATGAATATTGAATATTTAGAGATTAAAGATTACTTATAGAATAGAATAGAATAGAATAGAATAGAATAGAATAGAATAAACTGAGGACAAGACTGCTCAGTAGGATATACACATTTTATTTTTAACAGGTTGGGCATCACTGGTTGGCACTGTTGCCTCACAGCAATAATGTTATGTGTTCGCGTCCCAGGGTCAACCACACCTGTGTGTCTGGAGTTTGCCTGTTCCATGCTCCAGTTTCCCCCACCCACGAAAACATGCGTCAAGCCAAGTTGTTGCCCTTGACCAAGGCACTGGTGAAAGATGGTGCTAGTGTGTGTGTGTGTGTGTCTGCATGTGCATGTGGGTGCTGCCCACTACTCCTCATAGTTCGGATGGGTCTAAAGCAGAGAAATAATGTCCTGTCTCCTTCCTTCCTTGAAATCTGACTTGATAACATAACATGTACATAACATACATTTAGATCAAGGGACTTTCTTATGCATTAACAGTCTTCATAAACACTTTGTCTATTCTTAAATTAATCTGAATTCCTGCTTATACATTAAGGGACCCACTCTATATTTTCTCCAACAACAGATATGACCACATGGCATGACCATGCCTTTCATAATATTTAACTTATTTACACTTTTCTAGTAGAACCATAATACTAAAGTATTATCATACTACTTCAAAGCAGAAGGCATCATTCATTTATGAACAGGTTTAATTAATCCTCCTAATCCAAATCCAATTACTGCATTTCATTACAAATCACAAAAGCACAAATAAAGTACTACATAAAATAAAACCAGATAAATAAAAATAAAAATCAGTAAGGAGGGAACAAAAACTAAAATTAAAATAAATCTGTTCACTTTTATGCATCGCTGCAACAACTACAGGCGGGCCCACACAGGCTCTGATGTTCAGAACCACGGAGAGCACCCGGCAAGAATACAAAGGGCCGTGGATGAAAATCAAGCACCACACTGGAGGGCCACAATATTTTATTCTATATTTAGAAAAAAAAAATTCATCTTACGTTAGAAGTTCTTCTTGACTTTATTTTTTTTCAAATCTTCCAATAAGGCCTAATGAGTGCATAGATGTGACTGGAAAGATTTGAATTTCACACTTGATAAGAACACTGCTTCCTTTGGTCAGTGTGGTCATGAGTGAAAACTCTCTCTCTCTACAGAGCCATAATGACAGGAATGCTTAGGAGAACGGATGTAACAGCTGTCATGTTTGGTGTCTTGAAGCAAGGTTGGCCACTGCGCCACTGCACCAGTTTCCAGTTATCCACAGCGTCGCAGAGATGGGAGAAAGTGAACTTGCTCCTCAGTGCTAAAATTGAAACATTCTGCTGGCAGCTTTTGTCTGAGATGTCGTCCCACTTTCCAAGGTAGTTGAGTGCAGCCTTGTAAAAGGAAACTGTTGGAGGATCGCACTGGTCTCCAGTCCAAAGAAAGAATCGATCTGTGGTTGTTAGAGCTTTGTCTTGAGAGTGTGCATAATCTCATATAGCTCACAACAGCCCTTAAACTTAACCACTTTGTGGGTACATGTCTCACTACTACCTGATAATCTTCCACTAGAAATGCAAACACTGCTTTCAATTCTTCTGAGCATTTTGAGGATGACTGAATATTTTGTTCACTATGGACTCCATGTCAGTGTCCAACGTGACCCCAGCCTGTTTTGTACAGTTGTAACACTATGTGGGTCACACGGTTTACCTTGTAATGCCACTGTTGTCAGCTTTTAGCTTAAGGAAAACTATTGTTTTTGCTGTTAATTACACTGGCTTTATCAGCAGTGTAAGCCAACATCATGTCCAGTCACAGGTCACATCCTTCAACTTTTTGGTAATCTGGTGGTGTATGGTGGACCCACGTAAAAGTCAAGGATCTTGTTTCTCTAACCCAAGTCTAGTGTCCATTATCTAACAGACAGTGGTAAAAGTTTTGCAGCAGCATGATTAAAGCATCTGAAAAAAATGGCGTGTCTGCTTTTTTGTCACCTTGGAGCTGAAGCATTGGTGTCTTTAATTCTCCATAGTTACAGGTGCAAGCACATCTGTAACTATGGTTTGAACAACCACATGATATTTTTTATAGTAGGAATGTATTCATAGATAAGTACGTTTCCTTTTGAGCCACACGTTTCTTGAGAGACTCACATGTGCTGTGTCGCTGCACATCGTATTCCCTTCATGTGAAATAGAAAAATGAGTCTGGCAGAAAAGGCCAAAACCTCTCTGTGGATCCCCTTTGGTTGGCTTCTCCCAGTTCTAATTTGTCTCCCAGTCTTTGCGGGAGCTGCACCTCATTTTCTTTTCTTCTTCTTTAGGTTCTATGATCGTATTACGCCGTAATTTGTGTCGTTTGATAGCAAAGCGAAGACATTGACAGCCGGTTTACTTGCACTCTAATTGACATCAGAGCCCGATGATGACAGCCTTCCCTGCTTTCTTGACAGTCATTGGATTAAAGCCATATTTTAGAAAAGCGTCCGTCCTGCAGTGTTGTCTTTTGACAATTAGAGCCAATTAAAATATGGGACACCATCTCAACTTGTGGGACATGGCACAAGAGATAAAAATGCTGTGCAGTTCCACCACAGTAAGACCCCTGGTTACCCTACTCAGACCTTGCTGACACAAAAGTATAGAATAATTAATATGGGGAAGATCTGTGTTAGTCATAGATACTAAACAGAAACAAAATAAAACAAGGCATTAAACTAACGTGAAGGCTGCTCGTCTGTAAGCTGGTAAATCTTACCTGGTGTTAAGATGTTTGGTTGGTTTAATATGGCTGAATTCATTGTTCGCACAGGGCGATTTCCAATTACCACTGGGCCTGGTCACACTGAGAACTAACCAACAATTATAAAGGGGTTTGTAAAAAAATATATTTTTTAAAATGAAGGCTAACTCACATCAAGGGCTGCTTAAACAAACAAAGCCTTGTCTCAGGGCTCAATCAGCTCAGAGAGCCTCTAACTCATGTATACAGTATGTATACAGTATATATTTACATATATATATACTGTATATATATACAGTATATACACTTTGTCCATACAGTGGCAGTATGAACTGCTGTTTTCAATCCAACTACTGTGCAAAGAGCTATTTTCAAAGATCCTCGACTAGCCCAACACCACCAGCCTCTTATGTGTTTATTAGAAAGTCAATCAGACTCTGGCAGAACAGAAGCAACCAAAAAGTCAACTTCTTTAACTGCACCTCTTACCTGGGTACAGTCGGTTCCACGGTTCCAACCCATTCAGTCCTCAACCCCGAAGCCACCGCCGGCTGAAAGAACTGCACGTTCTCGACCCCCGAAATCACACTGGCGATATGAGGGATGCAAGGCTCCCCTTTTTACTCGCTGGTATTTTCACAACGACCAGTGATCTCCGCTAGCAATGACACCAAAATTTAATATATTATTGGATTGCAAAAGAGAAGAGCCACAGGTTGGGCTTGTTGCGCTGTTTGGGGTTCCCAGCCCACATAACAGACGTCTTATGTGAACTGCATAAATGAGAAAAGTTCATCAGGTCCAAGGGCAGTACGCACCTAAACACCTCCAAGCCCTCTGCCAGGGTTCTTGGAGTGTAAGCAGGATATTCAGTAAATGGACTGCATTTATATATATATACATATGTTTGCCGCACATTCACCCATTCATACACCAACAGTCGAAGTAACCATGCAAGGCCCACTTGTTTGTCAGGAGCAATTTGGGGTTAGGGTCTTGCTCATGGACCTTTGACATGGAGTAGCCAGGGATCTAACCATCAATCTTTTGGTCAGTAGCTGACCTACCACCTACCACCAGAGCTACCGCCTAGGCCACGCCGCCCTCAGTAGATGTTGGGGAATGACAGAGTGAGGATGATGTTGGGGAATGATAAAGTGAGGATGATGTCGGGGAATGACAGAGTGAGGATGATGTTGGGGAATGATAGAGTGAGGATGATGTTGGGGAATGATAGAGTGAGGATGCTATCCAGGGTGCTCATCTCCAGGGAGAGAGTGAACGTGTTAATGATGAATGAGCTGCAAAGGATTAAACTGATTCACTTTATTCGCTCATCTCACTACCGGCTTTCTGAGAGCGCTGTAGAGAACCAGCTGTGTTGGACGGAAGACTGTGTGCCCAGGTGACCCAACCATGATGAGCAGATTCATCTCCTCTCCACACACTCCTCTGGTCCTACGATATCCATATCCAAATCCTTGTTTCAAATCCTTTCTTGTCAGTCAGGCCCTCCTTTTTTGCCAAGGCAGAAAAACGTGACTTTCTCAGGGTTACATTGTTGAGAGTGGGTGGATGAAGGTGGACCCTGATAAACCAGAGTCCCATAAACATCTGTAGCAGTTCCTAGGGTTTGCAAATTTCTACCGCCATTTCATATGGGATTATAGCAGGGTGGCAGCTCCATTAACTCAGCATTCCCATTACTCGGTCTTTGATTGGTCCACTGAGGCAGATCAAACTTTCTGTAAGCACAACAGGCACTTCACTACAGGACCCTATTCTCATCCAGCCTAACCCTGATCCCAAATCCCTATAGTGGGCGGCGTGGCTCAGGTGATAAAGTGATCACCTGGTGATTGAAGGGTTGCCGCTTTGATTCCCGCTCGTCCACGTCAAATGTCCCTGAGCAAGACCCTAACCCCAAAGTGCTCCCAACAAGCAAATGGGCCTTGCATGGTTACCTGGGCTGTAGGTGTGTGAATGTGTGGATGAATGGGTGAATGTGAGGCAAGCATTGTAAAGCGCTTTGAATAAAACTGCTATAAAAATGCAGTCCATTTACCTAATCCATTGTAGAAGTAGATGCTTCAGTTATGGGGTTAGGGGCTGTCCTCTCCCAACATCCCCTCCCTCCAGGCCTAGCTGCCTGGAGGGAGGCTTTGCTTTTTTGGCCGGTTCAGCTTCACCCCTACATATTGCCCAGGAACTAAGAGTGTAAAACCTTATGCTATGTCTTGACAGTTCCGTGTCGCTAAGACTCCGTCCATTGTCTGACGTCGTCACGACTGAGGCCCCCAGCTCACATCTCAGGTTTGGACGACCTTTGGTGAAGCAGTCAGACAGAACATGCTGGAGTTGTCACAGGCCCTGGGCTGAATATGCACGTAGCTTCCATATGTCCGGGCACATCCATATTGGTCCAGGACATTGGTCCATTTAAGGTTGTTGGTGTTATTAACCCCACATTAGTAAAACTCAAATGAAGATTCATTCTGGTCTTAAACCAGCCCAAAACCTCACACGTTACTCCTCTGTACATTTCACTCCACTGACTCCCAGTTCCTGCTGGCATCAAATTCAAGTCCCTGATGCTCGCTTACAAAACAGCAACCAAAACTGCTTCCACCTACCTGAATTCTCTCATTCAGGTCTATGCTCTCTCCCGCCCACTTCGCTCTGCCAGTGAGCGATACCTGGCACTGTAAACACACCAAGGCCCTAAATTACTGCTAGTCTCTTCTCCTTCTCTGGTTCTTCGGAGGTGGAACGAGTTACCAAACTCTAAATTTTTTACAATAACTCAGTTCATCTGTGTTTCTGGATGTGTAGTTTTATTGTTGCTGATGTGAGATTGAAAAAGCAATTATTATTATTATTATTATTTCATATCCTGTGCGACATGACAGGAAACCTAATCCCATCTCAGTGGAGTATAAATGACATTTTTTTTCCATTACAACAAACATGGAACTCATTGATCCTCTTTGCAACAACTGCAATTGACCAAAGAACAGAGGCCGACAGCCTGCAGACAGAGGCTGAATACAAATTAATTTACAATGTGGAGCCTCTTAAAGAGGGAGGATGGCTCTCTGACTGGAGACGAGGATGGCCTTATGTAATTATGTAATCCTAATTAACAAAAAGGGGTCACTGACACTTATTCTAGCAGAAAGGATATGAGTGAGCATTAAAACCACAGGCAGCTGGAGCCCAATCCTTGCTGTAATAATGATATGATGCATGGAGTGCATAAATTCCACATTAATTTCTCTGTAGGGAGTTTGATTACTGCCCATAACATTTTAATGGTGTAAATGAGAATTACAATGAGCTATCACATTGAGAAAGAACTGTATGTTCCTAAAGAACATATCAGTCATGTTGCTTATTACAACTACAAATTTCCCATAAAATTTTACGAGTCAAAGCCAGAATGTTTGTGGTCAAAGCTCCTTCAGCAACAATAACCTGGGACTTATGTGGTGGCATTAGTGGTGTGCAGAAAGATTAAGGATTAACAGCTAGAAGAAGAATGGTACTTTATTGATCCCCTTGGGGAAATTAATTCTCTGCATTTTATCCATCCTCATTTAGGAGCAGTGGGCAGCCAACACATGCACATGCAAACACACACACAACAGCACCCGCGGACCAACTCCAGATCTTCTACCTTTGTCTTGGTCAGGGACAACGGCAGGAGTAATTAACCTAACATACATGTTTTTGTGGGTGGGAGAAACCAGAGCATCCAGAGTAAACCCACACTGGCACGGGGAGAGCATGCTAACTCCACACAGAAAGATGCAGAAGTGCAGAAGTCGACCCCAGGATTCGAACCCACAGTGAGGCAACAGTGCTAACTACCACTCCACCGTGCCACCTAATAAGCTACGTAATGTAGAAAGAAACAGTCTAAACATGCAGAAAATAACAAAGAACTGAACCCAATGAGCTCCTCACAGCGGGGACTGGATCCCATGTCGACTCTGGTCCTCTCTGAATGGAGTTTGTGTGTTGTCTCTCTGTCAGCCTGGGTTTTGTCCAGGTGCTCCAGTCCCCCCCCCC
>OMNV01007628.1:22520-38319 GCA_900303265.1 Brotula barbata
TCACATCTCTCTTGTTCTCTCTCTCACTCTCTCTCTCTCTCTCTCTCTCTCTCTCTCTCTCTGTCTCTCCCTCTCCCTCTCTCTCTCTCTCTCTCTCCCTCTCTTTGCTCCTCCCAGGTGTTCAGTCAGTTTTCTCTCCCTGCAGCACTGATAAATCATTCTTCAGTGTATTTGAATGGCTCTCCTGTCTGTCCTCCTGTATTTTTGTTGTACATTATGAATCACAGTGACACAACATCAACAGCACTGCTTTGAATTCTCATTCTTATTCTCCATTCACACTCGCTGATTACTTTGCTGTAATTGTGTCTTTCTTTGTCAGATGTCAATTTGGATTCAGTGAAAATGAAACTTTAAAAACAATTAATACAAAAAGATTCATTTTAACTTTGATAATTCGACTTATTTGCTGATTTAGTAAATATAAATGTTCTCCCCTGGAAAACTTTATATGTAAGAGACTTTAAAAAAAATGTAATACTACATGCAATAATGGCTCAGATGCATTTATGTTGTAAATTGAGCTTTTATTTTTTAAACCGCAAAGCTTGAGAAAACAGGAAGTAGGAGGAAGAAGGAGTTACAAGATGTGAAAGAGTATGGTTGAATCTCCATAGTTTCTCAAGTCCAATCCAGAACAATCCGCTCTAAATATCCTTCAGAAAGCAATGGCTGGAAGTTTAAAGTATTCTCTGCATGTTTGAGAATTGATATTGTTAAGTATTAAGTATTTTTATAATAGTAAGTATGAAGTATTGTGTAAGGAAATAATAGTTTGATGTGTAATAGCTCAAAGTTACCTGTTACTTACCTCATGTAGTTGTCTATTGGTCCACTCTTCATATTTAACGCCTTATATACTCACCCATCTTGCCATTTTTGGAACATCAACAGTATTCATTAGCATTAATATGCTAGCTTGTTTTGTGGTTTCTAGCCATTGAAATGGGCGGGGCTACCCAATGCTAATGCCAGTAGTAGAAAACAAACTATCCACCTGAGGATCTGTCAGTAATCTGTTTTGTCTTGTGTAGCACAGCATTGTTGGTCACCTGACTGCAAAGACAGTAAGAAGGCAATTTAGCTCAGATCAGCTCATCTTAAATCAGATCAGATCATACCAGCTAAGACCATCTTAGATCAGATCAGATCATACCAGCTAAGACCATCTTAGATCAGATCAGATCATACCAGCTAAGACCATCTTAGATCAGCTCAACTCAGATCAGCTAATCTTAGATCAGATCAGCTCAGATAAGATCATCTTAATCAGATCAAATTAGATCAGCTAAGACCATCTTAGATCAGATCAGATCGGCTCAGCTTATATTAGATTAGATCAGATCATTTTAGATCAGATCAGACGAGCTAAAATCAGCTCAGTTTAGATCAGATCAGATCAGCTAAAATCAGATCAGTTTAGATCAGATCAGACCAGCTAAAATCAGCTCATCTTAGATCAGATCAGACCAGCTAAAATCAGCTCATCTTAGATCAGATCAGATCAGCTCAGCTGTTTGATTTCCTCCCATTCCCACTGTGCCGACCTCAGCACTCCTCTGGTTGGAAGTCACGTCAGTTTAAAATGAGTGAGTCCAGATGACGATTCGACAATGATTACAGACAAATTTCTATTGTTGTTGTAGCCCTATTGTTCATTCATATGTAAAAACCTGCTGCCCACGGGACCACTGGCTGTCCTTCAGGCGTGCTGATGTGTTCGTGCTCCTCCCATTGTCTTTTATTGTTGCATTGCATGTTTTACATACCGCAGAGCCTCTGTCCCGCTGTCACATCTCTATTCAAACCAAACTCAGTGCTGAATCACACTTCAGTCTTACATGGAAACGTTATTTTTTGGTTGTTGCTCGCCGCCTTGTCCATATTTCCAGTCCTGAACCACAGCAGTGAGCACCGAGACCTTGCGTCATCCTGTTGTGAATCCTTTTGCTTGTGGGTGTGTGGGCTGCTTTTTTACAGCCCAAAGAGTGCAGCAGGCCTGTGGTGTGTGGAAGAAAAGACTCCTTGTCGATTTTTGAAATGACATGATGCTAACGGTGCAGCGGCAGGACAAATGCTGTGATATGTGCAGCAATCAGAAAACTTGAGCTGTTCGAAGGCTGCCAGTGTAGAAAAGACGGAACGGCTGTATCGATTGTTTGACACTCACATCAATTTTAAGTCACATTTTGAATAAATATGCATGAAATTGCCATGTTGTATCTTTAAAATACGTAATGATTTATAAACTCAAATAGATTTTCTTTGTTAGATGCCTGGTTTGCAGGTATTGCACAGTTCATGATCATGCATTAGATGGAAACAATAAACATGTTGATTTTTACAGCCGTTTTGTCAGATTCTGAGTTTAAACATTGTCAGACTGCTTCTTAATATCATCAATGTTCATAAATATTTGGGATGTGATTTCCCTGAATATCATTAAATGGAGTAAAATTGCTGTGGTATTGTTTTAACAGCTTGTGTTGTGAATGTGACTGGAAGGTCCATCTAAGCATGAGATGTAATGAACAAGAATGAGGCTAATGTACGTGAGCATGAAACTCTGGCCCTACCGAGGAAACGCTTTTCTACTCAGCACCAAAAGTTAGAAAAATGGTTTGGAACTAATCAGGCCAGACACACCAACTGACCCTACCAATTCATCTGCGTGCGCACCTGCTTGCCAGCCATGACTGAGGATACGGTGTGAGATATAGCACACACATGTCTCACCCAGCTGCCCCACAGGGACTCCAGAGTGGAACAGAGGAACCAGGCTCACACATCCACATGCTAATCTGTGTCCCACACTTACACAAAGTTAACAACACGACTGTATTGCGCAAAAAGAGTATTTTAGAGAGATTTTCAGACAAAATATAGTTCACCAATAAGGACAGTGTATCCATCCATCCTTTGGATATACCTGTTTGTCCCCTGAGACGAACAGGAGGGGCTGGAGCCAATATCAGTGGTCACCGAGTGAGGGGAAGGTATCTATCACAGAGATAGAACAATCAGGCATGCTCCCATTCACACCTACAGTTATAACATAGATTGCAATGTGGGAGGAAAGCAGCGTGTGTGGAGGAGAACAAGCAAACACCACCGCAAAGTCTGGGAGAGGCTCCGTCTGCTTCGACAGCCAAGTGTGCACTAGGAGCCGTAGGTGTGAAAAGAATCAGTTACAAAAATGAGATGAAATATGTGAGGTATGGATTTCAACTAAAATAAATCCATTAAAAAAAAACTGTGATTTTTTTTCCCCAAACCAGCGGCTTTTATCCAAATGATGCTCACCTCTGACCTTGACAGTACTCTGCTATGTCCCATGGGAGGTTCCTAAATGAACTCCAGCCCATTCTCCTGTTGGGGAAGATACTCTGAAAGTAGATAACGGTAACAGAGTTCATGTCGAGTTTAAAAATAGCTTCTTAAGTTGTTCATAGAAAAGTCCTAACAAACGCAAGTTTTTTAGCCTGTCTTTTTCTCCGTGTTCAAAGATCATTGGTGGTGGTGGTCCAGTGCAGAGGAGGGTCCATGAGAGCAGAGGAGGGACAGTAATAATCACTTTCAAAGGCAACAGGTAAAAGGATAATATGGCTGAAAATGTATGTTGTTATGAAGTGAACGGTGGCTTGGATCTGTCAGCATGGATGTGTCAGGGCTGGGTTTAAGAGGGCAGGCCTGATTGCAGAATGAGGTGCAGCTGGTGGTGGCGGTGCTCTGCCTCCAGCCCACAGACTCACGAAGGTAATCACTTGCACATACACACACACACACACACCGGTAGAAGAGAGAGACACTGGTGGCGGAGGAAAAATGAAGCTCTTGATGTTATGGCAGTATCAGCACAGGCAGATGTAACAGACAGAACCTGTACAATAATGTTTATCGATTATTGCAGCTAAAATCAAGTCCAAAATTACAAAAATGGGAGTCAGGGTAGAGGCAATGTCTCAAAACGACAGGCAGTCAGAAACAGACTAGCACAGAACTCAGACAGAGAAAAATCACCTGACATGAACTCACAACAAACAGAATAAAAAGAGGGGAAAGAATACACAGACACAAACGAGGAAGAGGTGAGAAAATGAGGTCATCGGATAATGAGGTTGGGGCTTGGCTAGCACAAAGGGCACATGGCAGGTGACAAAAACAGTACGAGCGAAACAAATACACACAAAACGGGATTAGCAGAAAGACGCACAGCTGCGTGGCAGCACCGACAACAGGAAACAGATCAAACATGACACGGGAAGTTCAACCATTCCTCCCTTTGTTCCTGCGATGTCGTTCCTGTGAACACATTTCAGCCCCCCGTCCTCTAAGCTGTGAGTGTAGAGAGTCCACTTCGGGATCGTGTTTCTTCAGTGTGAGGGGGTTTTGAATGACACAGGTCAATAGTTAACATTACAAATAGCAGATCATTAATACTGCAGACTAATCCAGGAAGTGACATCAGTTCATACTGTGTGATGTTAAAGACAATGAGGACTGACTTATACGAGCTCAGACAGGCTCACAAGTGTTTCCAAATGGGACCCTTTATCCAACCAGCTCCACCTCAGAGTGCCCTCCAGTGATAAACTCTCTGAAATGTTTCTCCTAAGGTTCCTTACATTTTTTTCTTGAATCTATGTTTTTTTGGGGGGAGGTCTCTCTTTGGACTGGGTTGGGACCCATAGTTATGTCGGCTTGTAAAGCATTGGATGTTGTTATGTACCCAAAAGTGTTTGGGGTGGGGTGGTATCAGAAGGCAACGTAACGAGGTGGCGTCAGAAATTATCAGTGATTAATCGTTTATTTGCCAAAAAGAGAAGCAAATAGCTTTCTGAGAGAACCAAGGCCAACATAACAAACAAGAGTCCCGACACCAACTAATACGCTAACTCTACCAGGAACAAAAAGACAATACTCAGCTCACTATCTCACCACGAAAACATGGAATAAGCTCCTACTACAAATAATTCCCAGGAATAACACAAAGGGTTACAACTGTAACACAAGTAGAGAAAACTCATTTAACACAATTAGACAGCGAGAGCAAGGTCAAAACACTCTCACCAATTGGTTCGATAAACAGGCAACAGCAAAGTGGCCAGAGGCCCAGAAGGCAGGGTCTCGGTCTTTAAATGATTGGCTGAACTAGCTACCAGGTCCAGCCAATGGATGAAGGCGTGGCAGCTGAGACTCAGACCAAGCAAACAAACCAAACAGGTAATAATACTGCCACGTCTAGAGGAAGATGTAACAGACAATGAGTATTAAGTACATCTATCACTCTTGAAGGGCGTTAGCTATAATGTTTTCACATCCTTGTTCATGCTTAATATCCACATTATAGTTCTGTGCAATGAGAGCCCTCATGAGTCGCTGGTTGATTGCACATAAAAGGAAGACCAGATGATTGTGATCACAGTACGCCTCCACAGGCGATGATGTGGATCCCACATATACCTCAAACTGTTGCAAGGCAAGCAAGAGGGCCAGTGTCTTCTTCTTTACTGTGGAGTACTTCTCCTGATGCTGGTTGAACTGCAGAGAGAAATAACACACAGGGTGATACGCACCCCATCATCCTCTTGCTGGAGAACTGATCCATCGCCCACATCACAGACACACCCACTTCTAGTTTGAAGGTCCTGGCAAAATCTGAAGCAGCAAGCTTTGTCCAGACAAATGGCCAATATGGACTGCAGGAACTAGTAAGGGCAGCTACCACCTGAGAGAAGTTCTTACAGAAGAATCGATAGAAACCAGCCAACCCAAGAAATCTCTAATTCTAATGTCTAATTCACGCCTGGCGGTTGAGACAGGGAATGGGAGGATAGCTGTTAGACCCTACCAAGGTAAACGATGGTGGCCTTGCTAAATTCACAATTGGTCAGGTTGATTGTCAAGGAGGCCTCTGCTTGTCTTTCAAACATAACCTACAGGCTTTGATATGCTCAGACCAACTGGAGGGGTAGATAACAAGATCATTCAAATACACAGCACAGTCTCATGTCTCATTAACCTGTGGAAGGTGGGGGAAGCATTTTTCATCCCAGAGGTGATATGCACTGGACATCACATGCCTAATCCCCAATAAGCCGAAAATTCATGAAGAACTTAGTCAAAGCCCTGATCATCCATACAGCAGTTACCCTTTGTGGGGGATCGCATTAAGAAAACGAGTAGCCGTGCATAACAGGAACTGATTATCTGATTTTGTTTTGGCTAAGGGGCAAACGCAGTCAATGCTCAAATGGTTTGCTGAGAATGGGGTTGGACAGAGGGCAGCAGGAGGAATAGGTCACTCCACGCAACTGCAGGTTTTGCAGATTTTGACAGAGTTGCCCCATATCTTTCTTTAAACCATGCCAGAAAAAATGTCTGAGAATTTGGTGGTAGGTTTTTGTAATTCCTAGATATCCAGACCATGGGTGATCATCAAGAGCTAAGGTGTGCTGATACGCTGTGCTGACATCAAATAGACCCCGGCTGAGTTCCCTGTAATTGGGCTCAGATTTGAACATACCTGCGGCATGTGGAATCCACTGGTACATTAAGAGTTCACTATCCAGGAAGTAAGAACCCCAGCTGGTTTTGGGCTCCCCTACTTAGGACATTGACCATTGGCATTGGGTAAGAGAGTCAGATTTTTGTGCGTCACGCATCACAGGGAGTTTAACAGCTGTATATGGAGTGCAGACATTAGAGAAGTTGGCTCTTGGAGAGGTTGGAGCTTGGATGGTGTGGCAGTGTGGTTGGTTTTGGGTGTTTGTATGTGCGAGGAACCTGGGACCCCGTCACAATGGTGGCCAGTACGGGGGGCCACAGTTAAAGGCAGCCCAGCGGGAGGCACTCCAACAGACATCAGAGACAACTGATGACCACACCACCAAGTAGCTCGCTGGGAGCCCTCTGGGACCTAGTCTCGGGTTTTTGGTTAGCCCTGGAAAGGCCTTCCTTCATCCATGTTCCATGGCCCAGCAGGATGGCTCCCAAACCACCCATAGTCCTGAAAAGTATTCCACCGATCCTGGTTCCTGCTCCAGCCAGAGACCTCACGAAGGCTCCAGCCATGGGGTGTCCGCTACCCAGGAGAACACCTACCACGGCCCTGGAAAGGGCAGCATTCATCCTGTGCCGTGTGGGGATGGGGGAAGGAGTTATCAACAACTGGACAACTGGACAGCTATCAAGAGCTATTTCTTGTCACTGGTAGAAGATCAGTGCCAGAAGTCACTATGACAGCTTTTTAAAAACAATCAGGACAGTTGAAGAACAAGCTTTGAGCTTCAAGTCCACCGGTCCTCCCTCAATAACGGGCTGAAGATCTTCCATGATGCTGCTGGAGGGAGACGATGTGACTGTCTGTGAGCTATATGAGATTATGCTCACTCTCAAGACAAAGCTCCAACAACGACAGATCAGTTCCTTCTTTGTAATGGAGACCAGTGCGATCCTCCAGTTTCCAGACAAAAAGACAGCAATCACACAAGATCTTTACCACTTTTACAAGGCCTCTCAGACAACAACTACCAGCTGAAGACTAAGTTCACATTCTCCCATCTCTGTGATGCTGTGGAATGCAGTGTCAAGTGTTGAATTCAAGTCAAGAGCAGCTTTGGATACAGTTACAATTTCTGCATCATGAGGGCCTTGTTGGAAGCTGCATGTCCAAACAAAACATATAAATAACTTCTACCGTAAGATGAACTTTGTTTAGAATATAGAATGAAATATTGTGGTCCTCCATTGTGGCACTTGATTTTCATCCTTTGTATTCTTGTGTTTCAGCCGGGTGATCTCCGTGGTGCTGAACGTCAGAGCCTCTGTGGCCCTGCATGTAGTTATTGCAGCGATGGATAAAAGTGAACAGATTCATTTTAATTTTAGAATTTCCCTCCTGACTGGTTTTGATGTGTATTAATCTGGTCTTATATTATGTAATTCTAAATTTGTGTCTGACTTGTAATGAAATGCAGTAGTTGGATTTGGGTTAGGAGGATGAATTAAAAGACTCGAATTAAATAAATAATGCCTGCTGCTTTGATGAAGTATATGGTGACACTTAAGTATATGGTTCTACTAGAAAAGTGTAAACAATCACAAGGAGATGATAGCGTAAGACTATGGGAACTGTGAAACTTTACCTTTCTTTTATGTACCTGTATTCACAGTTTGGTTGAGAAAGGTGTGTTCAAACAAAATGTAGGCCTATTTGTTATCCTTCCCATAAGGCCTAACCTGTGACCTGCATAATCTATTGTGTTTATTTATTTTTTAAGTTAGATAGACATTATGTCAAAATTTTCGACACCCTCCTAGCATTGGTACCGTGTGTCCCACATTGTCTTCATAAAAACACTCTTTCTCTCACCTTTTTATGGGGATCTGGTCATCCCAAACATAGCCCATTTGCACGAGAGTGCTAGACTGACATGAGGTCTTTTCATATAGTGGTAACACATCCAGCAGAATAAAAGATTGGGACCCACTAGCATACCTCAATATTTTAACAGGCCGTCCATCTTCTGGTTTCCCTGTTAATGATGCCGTACAATCCAAAATGAAGGGTTTGAAACAGGAGTCAAGGTTCTCAGACTCTTCTGTACACATGAGCTGCGTGGTGTTAATCACTCCTACTCCTTTTGGCTATTTTCCATCAGCTAAATGCCATGACATGAACAGGCTTCTGGCAATAGAAACATTTTGGCTCAGTTGTTACCCCAGAAGGCTGTTCAGCATGTGTGACAGAGCAAAGTTAGGTTTTTCGGTGAAAGGCGTCTCGGCTAGGAGAGTCGCATTTTCGCACAAAAACATTTTTGTGTGTCAAAGCTAGCAGCCTGGTGTAGAGTGTTCATTCAGATGCACATCAATGTTTTCAGGCACACAATTCATAACGCTTGAAAATCAGCACCAATTATCAAAGAAAATGGTCTTCTTTCTAGCAAACACAACAAAAGTTGATTTGCAGCTTGGTTCTGATAACAAAAGCATTGTCTATGGGCTTCTGTTCAATTAATTTACATTGGAGAAACAGGGGCGGCAGCATCACAGTCAAAAATCTACCTCCAACTCAAATGGAGGAATTAGAACAATCTGCTTATTCACATCAAGAGAATCAGAAATACTGTCATCACACAAATTACAACACAATTGGATAGCAACCCTAGCAGTGAATTCACACAAAGCTAAATATAGAGAGATAGGAATAGACTGAAAATTACGACTGGACTGGTTGGAGAACTGAATATAGTCCTTGCTCCAGTGGCACATGGATTTGGAAGGTCCTAATTCAGTGAGTTCGGTGCTGCTCAGAATGATGGTCTTGAAGACAGAACTGAAGTCTATGAAGAGCATCCTCATATAGCTCCCCCGGTGTTCAAGGTCGGTCAATGCAACAGGAGCAGTGGCAACAGCATCCTCCGTGGACCCATTTGCTCTGTAGGCAAACGGGCAAACAGTTACGAGTCGGAGGTGTATGGGAGACTAGCTTTGATGTGCTTCAGGACCAGCCTCTCGAAGCACTCCATGATGACCGGGGTGAGTGCCACAGGACGGGAGTCGTTGAGGCTGCTGATGCAGGATTTGTTCAGCAGTGGGATTATTGCGGTAAAGTGGGATGATGGATAGGGACAGGGACAGGTTGAAGATCTTTGTGAGGAGTTGGTCTGCACATTCCTTCAGGACCCTCAATAACACACCATCAGGGCCAGCAGCTTTCCTCGGTTTGACAGCTCTGACCTCATGCCTAACATCCTGTTCCTGCACCGTGAGGGTGTAGCTACCACTGGAGGCTGATGGAGGTGTTCTTTCTTTCAGGAGCAAAGAAACTATGAAATTCCCCTGCCAGCTGAGGCTTTGCTGTTAACAGCCAGGCCGTTGCTGGTCTTGTTGTTGTAGGTGATGTGTTGGATGACCTGCCGTGGATCACTCGTAGTGAAAAGATCCTCAATCTTCCTCTTGTGAGCCACTTAAGCATCCCTGATGCCTCTATTCAGGTTGGCTCTGTCAGTGCTGTATAGGGCTCTGTTGCCAGACCTGGAGGTGGTGTTAGAGTGCTTGAGGAGCGTTTGGACCTCCTTTGTCATCTAGACCTTCTGGTCAGGGTACCAAGGGTGTTTTTCCCCCTAGTAGCACAGTTGAAGTGCCGTTCAACAGAAACAGCACTAAGAGGACACAATAGAAGTGTTCATTCGTGAGTGTGAGGCCTCAGTTGAATGGGAGGTTGCTGGGTGGATCACACTGAAGGTGGGTGGTCTGAGAGACTGTACTTGGCCCAATTGCCTGCAGCTCTAATTGGCACAACTTTATCTTTTTCTCCACCTCAAGCTGAAACTCAGACGTACGAATCTATATATTTTTTTACTGTTTCGGTCTTTACTGAGTGCAAACTCAGCATGGTGTGCTTGGGATCTTACCTGCACTTCCATCTGTAAATAAGCAAGTCGTACCTTTCACATTGTTTCTTCCTTAGATCCAGAGGGACGTGAAAGAGAATCAAAGAGAGGTTCATACGCTTATTTAACACCTGTGTTTGGCTTCCAGGAGTAGACACACAGGTAGAGACAACTCACTTTACACAATTAGAGAGTGAGAGCAAAAGCAAAACACCCTCAAATAGTACGGCCACTACCAGCAACAGCTAAATGGCCAGAGGCCCACAAGTGCAACTTCTCAGTGTTTAATATCAGCCAGTAGAGCAGGAGTGGAAGGACCTGCAGCTGAGACTCAGACCAACAAACAGCTCCTAATATAGCCATCTCCAGGGATGGCCGTAACAATGAGATATTAGGCCATACTAAGAGATCTGACTTGAATTGGAAATGAATGACTGAAACAATAAAACGAGAGCAATCGAAGCCCTGAACAATCAGCTAACACCAACACCAAACAGGTTACAGTCAATCCTATCACAGGCAAAGCAACATAACCACACAGAAATATGAAATGGAGGACCAACGCTTGTGCACACTCCAGATTTAAAGTCAGCAGAGGCGTCACTTCAGGACAAATAAGGTCAGGAAAATGCCTGTGGCCTGGATTGCAATGACACATCTGCTTTGAGACCTCTGATCCCCAATGTGTGGTGGACAACAGTTCAAACATCTCACCAGCTGGTATCTGTCCGGTTTGGATGCCTCTGAGTGAACTCTGTGGTCTTGCAGCATTAGCTATATGATTTTTAAGGTTTTAGTGGACATTTTTAGTGAGTATCCTTGCTTTCCGAAACCCTCAGATGACTTAACACAAACACACTTTCTAAATTGGTCACTCTGTCTCCATTTATTACTCTTTATTCAATAATCTTTCCCTCTGTCTTTCTTAACTGTCGTGAGGAAGTTCCTTTTTCTTGAACAGCTCACTGCATTTGTAATTTAGTCAATATATGTGACAGCATTAATCCATTTAACTGCACATTAAGCTGACAGAATGACTATATCTCTGGCCAAGATTCAAACTCATGGACAGCCAGTGAGGAAACGAAGGGAACACTGAATCTTAATGAATGCATGCAGGAGGAGGAACTCACAGAGAGCATATCAATAATCACATGACTGCAAAGAGATTCAGGCCCTCTGTTTACAGCACACGACTAAATTATCAGTCCAAACGTTTAATGGTCAGGTCCAATCGTTTAGTTTTGATGGTTCACATTCCTTTTTGTAAATGCACCAGGCCCACTAGGCCTTTACAGGGAATGGAAGGTGACACTCTGATTGGTTCACAACACACCCATGACTAATTGGGAGCCCAAATCCTACCCCTTTGCATCCTGCACCTCAGTTTGATTGTGATAGTGCGCGCCAGTTAAATAGTAAAATGGACTTGGCCACGCCCCAAAGCTTAAGGCGCTGATCAGAAGCAACAAATTACTAATTTGTTTTAATTGACAAATAATGAAAATGGAATCCAGCTGGAACATGTCTAACATAATTTATTCTGTATTATATGTCGCCTCCAGCATAATTTGGATGGAAGCTACTTCATCTTTTATTTTTATTTATTATAGGTACAGAAAATGGAAGAGCAGGAGATTTTCCATCTCCTCTCTCCACGAACACCCCCTGGTAGCTGTTGTAGCAGTTCTTCATGTTTATTTTCAGGAGCTGCCACAAGGATGACAATAGTGACATTAGCCTGTGTAGAGAAGAAGAATGGTTTGAAGATCTCGGCAGAATTCTTATTATGTGGATTAATGAGGTACGTTGATGATTAGACCTAGATCCTGGATGTGTCTATTATTATCTACCTGTTGTTGGATCTATTGCCACAGCAACATGTCGGTGAAATCCGGTGGTGGACAAAATACCTCAAAATTATATCTGAGAAGTAAAAAGTACAGATATGCCACTTAAAAATGACTTCAAACATAAAATTGACCACTTGTGATTGTCTTCAGAGTAACAGAATTATAACCCCGTCCACCCTCTACACGTCTTTGAAGAAAAAAGCCACCATACATTCCCTGACCAATAATAGTAATAATAATACATTACATTTGTAAAGCGCTTTTCACAGTGCTCCAAGATGCTTTGCAACACAGGATGAAACAACTTCATGCACAGAAGGATAGAAAATGGACGAGAAAGATTATAGGTCGTTGTACGCAAGAGAAGAAAACTGGATGGTGAGGGTTGTTTTGAAAGATTGTGGAGTGTGAGATGTGGCTGGGGAGGACATTCCAGAGAGAGGGGGCGGCTGCAGCCAAGGACAATCACTTGAATGAAGCTTTTCAAACTTGATTTCAATATGATCTTGAAGTTTGTAGGACACATTTAAAGAGTTGGACTGTTAAGAGTCCTCTACGTAGTGCTGTGTTTCACTTCTCCTTTATTTAGCATCATCTATCACAAACAGGAAAAACTCAACTCTAAGTACAGATTTTGCCATTTTTACCATCGTCAAAAAAACCCCCACTCCAGACATCGGTGCAGTACTCCTTTTCTGTGCACCATCTCCTACTGACGTCTCACTATCTGTAATCTTTCGTTTAAAAACCCACTTATTCTCTTCACCCTTTACAGGAAGTAAACACAGTCTCTGTAGTAAAGGACAGTGATTAGGCTGAGCTCACCTCCAGTCAGTCAGCAGCAGTGGATTTCATGTGGATGGGATGCAGCCCCTGTCCCCCTGCCTGTAATATTTCAATCTGTCCCCCTGAGTTGGCCCTAGCATGATGTCAGCCTCATGCCTAGCAGGATTTCAATCCACCACACCTCAGCTGGATGGTATGAGCTCACCTGTCCTCCTCTGTGGAGTTTTGTTGACTCCTGTCAGGAATTTGATCAGATCTGTGTGGACTTGAGACTCTTTACTAAACCAGGTCTCAAGTGTTGTTTCCTATGTTTTTATTTTCCAGTTAATTAATGAATCTGTCCCATGTATGGCTCCTTTTGCACACCTGGCTGATCGAGGAGAGGGAACCTCTCTTTGAATTTCCGCTGCCAAGGTTTCTGTTTTCCGTCATGTTAAGGTTTTGTGGGGGCTATCTTGTCTTCGTAGAGAGCATTGGTCTGGGTCCGGAACTGTCAAGTCTAGTTGCATGTAGCCATGCAATTGGACTTGAAGATTCTCATCTAATGGATGAACTAACTGAATGGGTTTTTTTGTTTTGATTTTTTTTTTTTTTTGTTTTTGTAAAACCTACAACACTGCCTGGCACTGCAGCTATTTAATTAGTGGCATGAAGTGATTATCTTCAAGCCAGGTTTTACAGATCCAGTCTGTGCTCAAGCTGTTTCTGTCCAGAGTCAAGCAGGTGGTCAGAAACAGAAAAGTGAAAAAAAGAAAAACAACTGAAAAGGGGCGAAACAGGTTCAGTACCCAAAAAACACCAAGGACACGAAGGGCAAACAAAAGATCAGCTAATAAAAGTGGCACCGCAAATGCAGTCGATTTGATGTGACTCTGTTGCACTTGTACAGGAAGTGTTCTACTCAGGAAGACGTTACTCTGAGCACGCTCACACATGCCACACAGAATGCAACATGACACAGTGAGAGATGGGTCAATACAAAGAAATAAATTGAAAAAGGCTTTCTATGTTGTCATCCAGACCGGAACCGACGTGACATTGCTCGGGCACTAAACATCGATGGCCCCATTGAACTGCACTCACTTCCTGCCCTACATGATGACGACAGATACCACTAAGGATGATGAAGAACTAATCCACACGGTTGAGAAACCTTCTAAAAATGGGTCTACCACACACAGAACGAGCCCTACAATGATGTTAGAGGGAGAGACTTGTTTCCCTTTGATCAATGTCCCGATATTGGAAGATTTCCAGTATCAGCATATTGAACAAAGGGAAGCTTTGTAGCTCATTTCTCTGGCTGCAGCTGGAGAAGCTAATAATTGATCACTGATCGGCGTGATTATTAGACTCGACATTCAGGTTGGTTGGTGAATACATTCTCGTCAACCCTACCCATGAATATGATTTTGAGCAGAATAATTTCCTTTGTGAGGCGTAGGGTTTTGTCTTATCTGTCGTGTCTCTCCTTCTGGCCCATCTGGACTGTAATGCTCCGGGTTAATGAGTTCACATGTTTCTCCGTATATAATGTTCTCAGATATGAAATGTTCATTGCCTGTCAGTGAGTGCCGTCCTTAGATAAGACTGTTGTTCTCCTTAATTTTAACGGTGGCAACAACCCTCCTGAAGAGATGATCAGTCACTGTGGAGAATGCTGAAAAATATATTTTGACTGAATAATACATTCCTCACGGCTCGAAGTCAGGCCATTAGCGTAATTTGATAGTCAGCTTGCATTAAATTGATATGGATGTTTTGCCTGGGAATGTGGGAGGAAAGTGCACGTGTATGCGTGTCATCAGGAGGACGAGCAGCAGCAGCAGCACGGATTTAATTTGTTGTCAGATTCAGGAACCACACAAGCTATTAACTGTGACAAAACAACAGCGATGTTTTAGCATGAAGCTACAAGTTGGTGCAAAACTACATTTGTATCACAGATATGATCAAACATTTGGTGTGATTACATAGACATAACATGAAAAATGTATAATATTAATGATAACTTCAACTTAGAACGCGCCTTTCACAAAACCCTTTACATTGTTGGTAGCTGAGTTTACTGAGCCTGTAGGCCTTGGTGTTCCTTACATGTGCTGGAGGAGACGATGTCCTGATCTGAGCTTTATGGTGTATTTCCACTGATGGTGAATGGCGTATGGGCCATACCAAACCTGTGTTCAAAGGTTGTTCCCATCGAAGAGGAGACGACAGGTTCACATCAGTGAGGTATAAACAGAAGACTGACGCAGACAAAGCTTTATCAAACTGTCACTAGAGTTTCACTTTTCACAAAATAACTCGTGGATGATCTACGATATCAGGATGTTTGAACATTGGCTTTGAGTGTAGCAGAAAATAAAGATTATAATCTTACCAAAACAAAACTTACAGCCAGGTTTTATGGATGTTAATTTGAAGAATTTACCTAAAAAACACACATAAGACCATTTACCCTTGATTTGATTTTGTTTCACAAAGAAGGAAATTAGGAAAAGTGGCCTTTCATTTTCAATTAATAATTTCATATAGAATGCATTAGAAATGTCATAATTCCCAGAGTGGGTGTAATTAAAAAAAATTCCTATTCTTTTATTATTTATTATTATTTTATTATTATTTATTTTATCTGACTTTGTCAAATAAAATTGTTCTGATTTTAGGTTTGTTGTGTGGAATTGTACACAGAATGCATCCTCATACATTTGGATTTATTAGAATAAAAAAAAAAAAAAACAGCTATTGGTGAAGATGGTC
>OMNV01007628.1:38339-67738 GCA_900303265.1 Brotula barbata
GGTGTTTGTTATTCTGTTTCTCATCTTCTTCTTTCTGTTTTAGTCTTTCTTGTTGTAAATTTTTGTTTATGTTCATTAATTTTAATTACTAGAAGTATATTAATAATATATTAGAATTAGAATATATCACTGTTAGAATAGTAACAGAGTATTAGAATGATTTTTTCCTTTCCGTCTTTTGTGAGCTCCGTTTGGTTTCGGTCCTCCCGTTCATTGGATTTCTTGCTTTTTTTCCTTCCTTCCCTTGCACTCAGTCTTTCTTTCCGGCCTTCATCCTCCCTGCAGGGATCCGATGGGTCTCTTGCATTAAAGTGTGATTGAACTCTTCACCATCACAACACCCACTGAGCAGAGAGTTACCTTGATTTTTTAATGTGTCACTAATGTGTCTGTTGCTAGGAGACGAGTAAAGTTTCAAAATGAATCATAAGATCAGCAGAAGCTGGATTTGAAATGATAAATGATGGGAATAATCTGTGTGTAGGAAACTGTTTGCCCAGGAATTTTCCATCAATTTGTCCAACATCACTTCCACACGGGACACGAGCACATTCAGTCACATGACTTTGCTAATTAATCCACAGTGGATGCACTTTCAGGTTGTGATGGGCAAAGTTCAATTCAATTCAATTCAATTCAATTTTATTTATATAGCGCCAAATCACAACAAAGGTTATCTCATGGCACTTTACAGGTAGAGCAGATCAAGATCATACTCTTGAATTTGTAGAGACCAAACATTCCCCCATGAGCAAGCACTTGGCGACAGCGGCAAGGAAAAAGTCCCCCTATAAAAGGGAAGAAACCTTGAACAGAACCTGCATCTAGGTGGGCGGTAATGGGACATGACTATAGATAGAGAGGGAGGAAGCGCACTGCATCCTGGGAAGTCCCCCGGCAGTCTAGGCCTATAGCAGCATAACTAGGGCCTGGTCCAGGGTGACCCTGATCCGGCCCTAACTATAAGATTTATCATAAAGGAAAGTCTTAAGCCTAATCTTAAACGTAGAGAGGGTGTCTGCCTCCCGGACTGAAATTGGAAGATGGTTCCACAGGAGAGGAGCCTGATAGTTGAAGGCTCTGACTCCCATTCTGATTTTGGAGACTCTAGAAGCCACAAGTAAGCCAGCATTCTGGGGGTCGTATCCAAGGTATGATGGTCCCTGACCATTAAGGGCTTTGTAGGTGAGGAGAATGATTTTAAATTATATTCTGGATTTTACACGGATCCAGTGCAGAGACGCTGATACAAGAACGATATGATTGCTTCTCCTGGTTCTTGTTAGTACACGTGCAGCAGCATTCTGGATCAGCTGCAGAGTCTTTAGAGACTTGTTGGGGCAGCCTGATAATAAAGAATTACAATAATCCAGCCTGGAAGTAACAAATGCATGGACCAATTTTTCTGCATCTTTTTGCGACAGGATGTGCCTGATTGCAAAGTGTGAAAAATGGAGAACGCACAGGAAAAACATGGACATCTGCTCACCTCAGTCTTCATTAATTAATTCATTGATCATAGCTGCCCAGCTAATGCTAGCTATTTTCACTGACTGTTTGTAAATATAGAACGTTTCGTACTGCATTATGGACTGTGTCACATCGCTCATCTGTATTGTATATTAACAAACTTTCTCAACTGTAGCCTCGTCTTTCCTCATTCATAATGGAATCTGTTGTCATCACGTGGGACAGGAAGTGAGCATGGTTTCATCGGCCAATGGCAGCACTTGAGGCGTCCACGTACACACAAAAACAGATTTTTAACGCCACAGCAACATCGCATTATTGGTTCACTGTGCGAAATGAAAGTAAAGGGGAATCTCAGTCATTAGCTTCAGCACTCGGCTGTCATCTGGCTTCATTAAAGCACTTTGTAATTTTTGGCGCCCTCTAGAGTTACCCACATCCGCTGGGTAATGGTGACATTTTCCAGAAAGTATGGAAAATCTCTAATAGACAATTAGTTTATGATCCAATCATATGTTAGAATGGCTGAAATGAGCCTTGGCGACATTCAAATCCACAATTCTTCTTTATAATTTGTATTTAAACTGAGATGTCCTGCTTCCGTCGGTCAATGTTGTTTCGAGTCACCATGAGATTTATTTCGGCTTTGTTTTCTAAGATATTGTGAGCCAGTATGAACAAGTGATCCTGTTTGCCTCAGTAAGACTAAAACCAAACAAAAGTACGCACATCAAAGTCAGTCAGTCCCCTAACATGTTGAACTGTTAAGGATTGAACCTGAAACAAACCATCGGTCAGATACAGTTTATGAAAAATTGTCCACCAAGGTGTTTGTGACCTGACATTCCTGAGAAAATGATGCAGGCAGGCTTGTGTCAGGTCATGGTGGACTTGTAACTAGTCTAAGTGTTAAGAAGGCTCCTGCAGCTGGGGGTAGACAGTTTAAATTAAACAGACAGGATTAAGATTGTTTGGAAATGTCAACAAATGAGACAGCCTCACTACATTTTGGGTGGTTGTTTAACCTGCTGGTACCCTCCTACTTGTCCATGTCATTGTGGAAGAGAAAAAAATGAAAAAGCCCCTTTGGTCAGGTCAGAAATAGAAAATTACAAATGTTTCATCCCTTAAGTCACGGTCTTCTGGAGTTCACTTCCTGTTGGTGCGGGAATGCAGCCAATGCGTCTCTTATTTAAGGGATTTGGGAGTCTGTATAAAATGAATCACGGGACATGAAGTGTATACCACACGCGTTTCTACAGCCAGATAAAGGTGACCAACCTCTAAATGATCTTGGAGTACAGATTGAACACATTTAATGAGGTTTTCCAAGGTCACATGACCCCTGGAAATGTCATTGAAGGTATACATTTTGCAGTCCTTGAAGTTTTAGAGGACGGTTTTGGAAACGTTTTCCTCCCTCGTGTCAGTTAGTCATCCCACATGATGTTTGCTGTGCCGCGTCTTCACGGTCTGTAACCAGGCCAGATAAGCTTTGAGACACCTTGAATTACCAACTATGCCACCTCGGGGCCTGCACCCTAGGAAATGTTTCATGCAATCCCTTCCCTGAAAGGCATACAGGTATCCTGGTGATAAAACAGATGCGTTTTCAAGCTCACGATGGAGAGAGGGTCATTAAATCAGATTGTGAATTAAGTACACTGGAAGCTGTTATAGAACAAATTTATTTTGTAACAATTTTTATTGTTAAAAATCACTCAAATACAAAACTGATTAGAGTATAAACAGAGTCCAACAATTAGGGAGGGAGGAAGCCGATTACTGGGAAAGGCTAACAGGACGAGGCCGACAGCAGTCCACACCAGTCTGTGTCCTTGGAGCTAGTCTCACTACAAAAAGGTGAGCAAACGCTACAGCGTGCACACAATCCATGAGATGTTCGCCTACGCTACCAGACCCCGTCACATGGCCACAGTCTCCTCAAAAGACACAACACTGAAAGAAAAAAAATCCAGACGGTATTTCCTCACCAGACAGGTGACCGCTCTACTCTACTACCGCAAAAGAGACAACGCTAGATCGGCAAAACTAAACTATCGTATAAATATAACAGGCGTAGCAGCAAGGGCACCATGAGAAACAAAGAAATAACAAAAAAATAAAATACTCTAAAGCAGGACGGGAAGACACTGGAAATAAAATAAATAAATAAGTAAATAAATAGATAAAAATAAAAATCAGGAAATCCCTCTGGCGCAGCAAAACACCAGCTGGAGGCCATGGGCTTAGCGCTGTGATAAATCACAGAATGTCCAGACTAACGGAGTAGGTGGAGTGTTGTCTTTACTTGGGTTCTCTCGTCACGTAATATAAACAATACACCACAGTTAGAGCTGTTAGTCAACAAAAGCATGAAAAACTCACAGAAAGAGAAACATGTTGCCTTAATCACCTTACAGACTCAAGCTGATGGGGAACCATAAGGGTCCAGGCTGATATTACCCCATTCACTCTATTAGGTGAAGCCATCAGTGAATTCAGTCTGCTCTCATTAAAGTCATTCAGCTAACATGGCAGGCTCACCTTCAGCTAGGAGGACAGGACACACCTGCACAGACACAGACTAACCTGCCCCACACTCCTCTCCAGTCTTATATACACTCCAGATCCTGAGGACGGAATGGAACTCAGGTAAGCCTCATTGGCTGCCAATCAGCCCAATTGACTCCCCTCTGACCCCGTGTAAAAGGGTCGTGTCCCACACAGATAGATCAGTGGTCTACCTGTGCTCTCCTGGTCACATATGTTTGATTTTGCTAATGTTTGCGCATCTAGCGGCCAGTGACTGACTTACATCATTGAAGTCAAGTTACTAGTAAAAAAAAGAAGAAAATCTGATGAAAAATGTCAACAAAATGGTTGTCATAAAAACAAGCTGATGCTGTATACTTCACCTCCAACTAGCATTACTGCCAGCATTGGGGATTCGACAGTGTAGCAAGTAGCAACAGCGCTAGCTGAACTACTTTTCGGGAGCTTGACAGTAGTTGAGCTACTTTCAAAGCAATGTAGCATTTCTACATTTGAAACTATGAATGTAATATGTGCAACATGCTGTATGCTATGTAGTGGTCAGTGTATATGGTTTCTGTTTTAGTTCAATATTATTAAATAATTACAAATAAAAATAAATGAGCTAAACAAATAAATCTGTAAAATTGAATCGTTGAATCGTCTTTTATTCAATTTATTCAATTAATATTTGGGGGCGTGGCTTAGGTGGTAGGGCAATCGCCTAGTGACCGAAGGAACGCCGGTTCGGTCCCCGGCTACTCCATGTCGAAGGTCCCTGAGTAAGACCCTAACCCCAAATTGCTCCCGACAAGCAAGTGGGCATTGCATGGTTACCCAGGCTGTCGGTGAATGTCAGGCAAACGTTGGATAAAAGCACTATAGAAATGCTGTCCATTTACCATTTAATATCTGTGTTCTCATATATTTTCATATCCACATATCTGTCCATATATCCATAAATCGGTACAGGTGTATAGTGTGTATATAGTCGTTGTGTATTGTTTTTATAATTTTAATTTGTCAGCTCTTATATCATCTCTCACTCCTTCTTCTACACGGACCTTTTGAGCTGCTCTACCATGTTAATTTACCCCCTGTGGGATCAATAATGTTGATCTTGTCTTATTGACGAGTACGTGTGTAGCTTGGCAAAAGCTACTGAGCTACTCGTGTGAGGGCCAGGCTTAGAATCCAGTTTGTCAGATCTCGGTCAAGGCAGATGGCCGCCCTCCTAGAGCCAGGTTCTGTTCAAGGTTTCTTCCCTTTAAAAGGGGAGTTTTTCCTTGCCGCTGTCGCCAAGTGCTCGCTCATGGGGAATGTTGGGTCTCTATATATTGAACTGCTTTACCTGTAAAGTGCCTTGAGATAACTTGTGTTGTGATTTGGCGCTATATAAATAAAATTGAATTGAATTGAATTGAATCTCTGGTCCCTGGCAACCATCATCAGTGTATATGTAGTAAAGTATATTATTGCCTCATGATTTACTTCTATCAGTGTATCGACCAGTTACTCACTCAGCAGGTGAGTGTTTTGACTCATATGGATAGTGACCATCTCCGTGGTAAGATTTCAAAGAGAGGGTTTTGAGTGGATTTGAGTGAAGTGAGGATATTTTAATGCTGGTGTTGAGTTAACGTTACCTCAAAGGAACTTAATTATTCTTCGGGATGTGGTAATAAAAGGAAGGCAGAGACAGCGTCTTCCAAACTGACTTCACGGACGTAGCCCCAAAAACACCGATCAAACTTTTCACATCCCATCAACTTTCATATCACTCCGCCCAACCTGTTTCATCCCCATTACCACAGACAAGTTGACAAAATAATATAGTTCCTAATTCACATAATAACACGGACAACATATTTATCGGACATGAACCATTAATTCAATCATATTTCAACTACTTCTTAATAAACTGAATAATTACTAAATCAAATCTTATTCTTTACTAAAATAAATCTCATTTTACACTCTTCCTTATCTTTGGATGAAGTGTCCCCATTTCAAGCAACAAAAGATAAATCTCATTTTACAATATCACTTAAGCGTTCATGTTGATCACACAGGGAGTCTACACGGAGAACCAAGACAATCTGACAGACGGATCGTGAACAGGAAGGAGTATAAACACGGGGAGGACTGATTTGATCATGACTTACTAAAACGGGAGGGAAACAGATCAAAGGCAGGACAAAATGCATGAAGGCACGATACTACAAAATAAAACAGGAAGTGAAGTTAAGAGCGCACGCTAGTGTCCATGTGAGTTGTCAGATAGTGGAAATGAGATTAAAAATGAAAGCATTTTCATTGATATAATGCATGCTAAACATAAATACAAATTCCTTTTTCAGGCCAGAATGTGGCTAACCCTATGCACCAGGTGCACTTTGGGCAGTTTGTGGTTCCATAAGCTGTGCCCAGGGTGTGAGCAGACTACAGAGCACAGGCCGGGCCCAGAGGTAAACTTAACCTGTTAGGGCAGAGAAAAGCTGCAAGTCCCTCCACTGTTTATTCTCCTCCCTGGACATTCAGGTCACGCAAGAGCCAACCAATAACAGTCTGTCAGGATGGAGGCAAAGCAGACGGGCAGAGGGGAGAGAGTGACGACAGTGACAATGTGGAGAGAAGTAAGAAAGAGAGCACTTAAAGAGAGATGAAGGCAGAAAATAGCAGGAACTCAGATGGTGTAATGTGTTTAGATAATGTCAGGAAGTGGAGGAGCTAAGAATATTCCTACAGCGGGACGCATCAAGGGTAATTCTCCAGCTAAGTGGATACTGCGTCTTGTAGAGGTCATATGTTGGGTCAGTTGTAACAGCATTTCTTATCCCAGAGAGAATCCAGTCCAAAATACGTGTCCACCGTAAAAACATGCTAACATTTTAAAAAGAGCCATTTAAACCATTTACTCATCTGCCCCATGCCTTCCTCTCACAATATTACAGCTATTTTTTTAACATGATTTAATGATTTAAGGGTAAATCGTGTCCAAACAAGGTCATTGATAAGATGACGTTTGCCAATCGATCCTTTGAATGGAACCGTTCAGAAACCTGTGCACCGACAGAGCAAACATGGCATCAGGGAGTTATGGGATAGGATAATGTGGTCTGATGTGGTCTGTGGTTCCATGAGTGTCCACTCTCCAAACCTGACCACCCCTGAATTGATTTGTACAGACCAAGATCACATCCAGTGTCTGAAACAGGCCCACGTAGTTCACAACCAAGCCCAAGGAAAAACTCACCAAAACACCTTAAGATGAAAGAAAATGGAAGAAACCTCAGGAGAGGAAATTCAAAGAGACATTCGCCCTCCTCCAATGGCCAGGTGTGCAATAGGAACCACAGGATAAATTAATCATATAGAAATTCAATAAGAATGTCAGAAAACAACATAAAAACAACACTTTGAGACCTGGTTTGGTAAAGAAGATGTGGTTGAAGAGAGGGACATAAATACAACAAATAAATAAATAAATACTAAAAAATGGAGGAACAGAGAGAGAGAGAGACAGAAAGAAAGAGAGAGAGTTAGAATAAGTGCTGCCTGCCCAGCATGTAATGGATTTTGTGATGCGGCAGACTGCACGTTTCATTATGTCCATCCTTATTTAGATAAATTGGGGCTAATGTAATATCAATGCTTTTTCAATGCATGCTGCTCAATACAAATAACATTAAAAGGGGTATGGTTTGCCTGACCTTGTTATTGGGAAGCAAAAAGGAAGTGCCATCTTCTCTTCGGCCCCATAGTCATGCAGTAACATGCAAATTCCTCTCTCCCAGAAAAATCTGCAGGGGTACACAGCAAACCATTAAAAAGCCATAATCCATAAATCACAGCAGCAATAAAAGTTCCCTCTCCCTTTTCCAACCATTTTTCTGATCACTATACTTTCTTCCCTTGGGCGTTCCACACACAGTCTGCAACCCCTGCTGTGGTCCCCCTCTGCCTGCTAACTCAATTCCACATCCCAAGGCTCTCGGTGTCTCAGAGGACAGGAAATGCCCTTGAAAGATCACTCCCTCTCCTGGGAGAAATGTATTATAGGACAAATACAGTATATAAAGACAGAAAAGAAGGAAAGAATCTGCTACTTTCACGTTAGCAGCAGGAGCTAGCTCATAGTGTATGACGAGATAATGCATTCCTACCAGCTGTCATATTTTATTTAATATGTAACACTAGCAGCACCTAGCAGCCGAAGACAAGCAAGGTGGAGGTTACCGAGTAGGGTGTGTACTCAACACTACAGGAACCATTACTGAGTTCCTGTCATGATGCCTGGCTTTCCCCGATGTTCCCCGCATTCCCTTGTTTCCCCGTGTCCTGTCTGCTGTCTTCCCTGTCCATCCGTCCGTCCGTCCATACGTCTGTCTGTCTGTCAGTCTGTCTGTCTGTCTGTGTGTGTGTGTCTAGGTGCTGTGGGCGTGGCTCTCCACCCTCCCTGCCTGCTCCTTCCTTTGCTTCAATCTTCCCTCCTGGCCGCACGCCTGTTCCACATCCAGTAATCGACCCTGCAGCATATAAGCCTGAACATGTTATATAGATAAACTTTTACACAGCATCTATCTATCTGTATTATATTGTATGTGGTTTTGAATATAAAGGCAAAACTTTGTATAAATATATACATATATATATATATATGTATGATATTTTCCTGTGCGGATTAATAAACTCGTGTATAACCTTCTAATGTGTCTGTAGTGGACATATTTTATATATACTTATTCTAACATTTAGTTAGTGTGCAGGATTGTATTTTTATTTTATTTTTTGTCTGTGTTTTTTGTGATTGTAAATGGTAAATGGTCTGCCTTTCATATAGCGCTTTTATCTAAAGCGCTGTACAATGTTTGCCTCTCAATCACTCATTCATACACTCATTCACACACCGACTGCCGAGGTAACCATGCAAGGCCCATTTGCTAATCACGAGCAATTCAGGGTTAGGGTCTTGCTCAGGGACCTTCGACATGGACGGGCCGGGGAATCGAACCGGCAACCTTTTTGATCATTAGGTGATCACCCTACCGCCGATTGTGAACCTTTGCTGCCGTTGTAACAAAATAATTTCCTGCAAGGGATTAACGAGTTCAATCTAATCTAATTATTGTTTTGGGGTTTTTTTAAATGCACAAATTCAACCATTGATGACTGCTTGTTATAAATTGGGACAAAACAAGCATAACAAGCTGCATCTAATTTCGAGCCTGAAATTTTTGTCTAATTCGAATGTTGGAAATTCTAGTTCATGTCCATACTGGCCCAACAAATACCAGAGAGTCTTCAGACCCACTACAACCCGATCAAATGGCTCCAGAGAAAACGCAACATTCATACAACATCAACATCGTTCTCAGGCCTTGTGTCCAGAACAATGGAAGGCCTACAAACCAAAAAGCGTCACTGTGAGCTTCTACAATCGTTGGAGAAAACGAAGCAAAAACCTGCCAATCACACCCAGTGTGAGGTTTGTGAAACTCTCACTGTCTGTGCGCACCTGTGACGTCACCCGGATATTAAAAAGCCATGATGTCCACCGACCATGGGTTCCGAGTGCCGCTGCCGTAGACTCCAGGTACAGACAGGAAATGCTCCCAAATGTTTGATCCTACAGAGACCTTGGCTATCAGCCTCTGCTCCCCACCGAGGGAACCAGCTCGCTGACATTGCTAGACGAGCGACGGTCCCATCAAGGTTCAGCCAGAGCCACGCTGAAACCGCATCGAACGAATTTCCACACATCCCAACGGCTTACAAATCGACGCAAAGTAAGAGGTTTGTATCTGGGCAGAGACTTACTTAGGAATTGTGTGTAAACTGTACTACATGGACCACAAGAATGGACTGCCACGTCAGCTGCGACTGAAAAATACCAAAAAGTCTCAACTGTAAGCTCTTGTTGTAACAGTGTTAGTGGCGAGGAACAGGGCACCATGTCACTGCCTAATACTTGAGCACTTATGGCGGCACTACTGTTTATCGGTGTTTCATCTGTCAGAGTGGTTGGTGTGTTTCGCTCCACCACACGGACAGAGAAACCAGTTGATTCTCCTGTCGTGCTATTGTGTGGTGAAAGACAGCTTATTAACTCCTCCGTGGCAGCTTCCATCTTTGTCCCACTTTGATGCACCTTTCCTGCTCTGCTTATACTAACCCCAACACCATCGTCCCATCGGAGACGCGCAGTAGATCGCCTCTACCCCTTGGTCTCCTATCTCACTGTTAAGTTCGCCATCTTGAGCCAGAACATTACGTCTCCACCGACGTGCTCTTGTCGTGCCATCTTTCTTTCCATCTCTTCCTCCTCCACAGATACGCATACACACACACACACACACACACCACTGCTGGACACACACTCCTTGTCAGTTTACATTTGGGTTGTCAGTAGTTTAGTTGCTCGTTGTGGTTGGTTGTCAGGTATTTGTTGATTATGAGTAATGATGATTGTAATACATAAAATGAATACATTAAGCAGTCGTCTGATTATGGTGAAGGTCGGTGCTGTGACTCCACCCTTCACTGCTCACTTCCTAAGTCCTGGTGAGGTATGCTTAGATGATATCTTGAGTCAAGGTCCTCAGAACCTTAATGGTTCTATATATGTTATTAATTATTGATAATTAGCCAGTAACCAAATGTGCTCCTACCAAAGCACATCGGTGAAAAATCCTCAGCTTTTAGTCGTGATCACGTTCCCCGTGTCTCTTACTTTGAATGATGAATGAATGACTTTGAATGACTTTCTTCGATGTTCACTTGTTAAAACCCGTTCTGTTCAAACTGTTGAACACTGATCTGTCAACTATACCTCATTACAGATAGAAGTCAGAATCAAAACGTCAACTGAATGAATGTTCTTTTGTATGAGGCTCACTGAATGAATAGCTGGTAGAAAAGGGAGACTTTACTGCATACACACTGTTACTTGCGCAACAGCAGCAACTGGTAGCAGCCTGAAATTAAATGGTTTGTTTGGTGTTTGGTGGCACTTTCCTTAACTTTTACTAATTTAGACACATGTTACACGGTTATGGGTGAATATGTGCGTACCTTTGACTCCTACATCATCAACATCAAATACCCTGCTGACCCTAATCCTTTCTGTGAGATGTTTCTAATGGAGTTATGATGGTCAAAAACAAGAATTTCACCACAGATGTTTTTTTCTAGTCTTAACTGTAAAGTATTTTTTGTCTCTGAGTACGATGAATTAGAAATTAGAATTAGAAAGCTTTATTGTCATCCAGGATACGAGGAAATTAGGAGTGCTACACCTGATGAGTGCAGCTTATTATGAAACAACAAAATGAGCTCAACAACAACATAACATAAGTAAGAGAAGAGAAGTGAAAGTACAAAAGGTACAATATTAGAATCAACATGATATTATACTGGTAAGTAATTAATGAGCTACTGAGGTGTGGTAGGGTCAATTACTCTTTGTTGGTGTTCTTATGGCCCAGAGAACAGTTCTGGTGGTCCGAGCTTTGATGGACCTGTAGCGTCTGCCAGAGGGCAGCAGGTCAAACGGGTGGTGTGCTGGGTGCGGGGAGTCCTTCAGAATGTTACTGGCTCTGCAGGGGTCTGCTGCTGAGTAACCGGTGTACCAGACTATGATGCAGTACAACAGCACGCTCTCGGTGGAGGAGCAGCAGAAAGCCAGCAGCAGCTTTTCTCCCAAAAAAGTGCAGTCCCAAAAATGTTCATGATAGTTAAGATAGGATGTCACTAGAGGAAGACAATGTTTGTCTTGTTTGGCCTTACTGGCAGTATGAGCTGTAATACGTGGCCTTCTATCCATACAGGAATGAATTTCCATTTAGGATTAAAAGTTTTGTATTTGTGATTGCACAAATAGTACTAACAATTTGATTCCCGCATGTGGTCCCATACACCCCATGAAATACCAGGTGAAGTTAAATCAAACATTCTCACTGATGTACTGTGACGACAGATACACTCTGCACAGAGCACACAGAGCTGAGAAAACAGGTCTGTATGGGACGAATCGGGCCCTCTCTTTAATAAAGAGATCTTGACCATCACCCAGATCTTCATCTCTCCCTGCAGCGAGTACATTTCCATGTAATTGTTTCTCCAAGAACAGCTGCTAATACCTAACTTAAACAACTAGTCTGAAAGCTGCAGCGCCTCAGCTCACAGTTCTCTTGCTTATCTAACTTTATCTTATTCGTTATCCACCTGTTAAGGCCACCAAACAAAACCAATGTTTGTCTCATCTCCACTAAATGTTCCTCCGTTTATATCTTCACAGGTAAAGCGATGTCTGACCAACAAAGTGAGCTCACACACACTGATATTTGTTTGTCTGGAGTCCTGTCAGGTATGGTTAGATGAGATCCTGAGTTAAGGTCCTCAGGGTCATAATCCTCATCTCACTTTTATACTAAGAACAACACAATTAAGAAGTATCCTGAGGTCCTGTTTTCTCTGTTGTGCTATTTTTCAGGTGTCTTTAAGAAACGATCCAGCATCTGAAGTCAACACATGTGCCTCCTACACACAAAGACGGTCTCAGTTCATAGACACTGTAAATGTGCCGTGGACTAAGATGTCTTCTTTACAGACTTTTAAGATGTCAACATGTGTTTCCTTAAGAGGAAATGTAACGATGCAAAGCAGCAGAGCTTTCATGAATGATTTCATCCAGATGGCCCCGTTAGAGCTGAGCTGTGAAGTCATTTTCAAATGCAGGTTATTTGTATGTGTGTGGAGTATTTTTGTTCAAAAATGGTTCCAAATAATCTACTATATTGGATTGATGGTCACCTTACTGTTTTTGTACACCAAGGGTATTTGTAGATTAGTGCAACAAAGCATTGACTTTGCCACTTAAAACAACTAAAAACAGCGCCTTCTCGGTGAGGGAGCACACACACGGAGCCAAACACGTCTCTCCTTCAGGCTCCTGAAGGAGAAGGAGTGTGGCCGTGCTTTTCAAGGGCTCGTGGTGGGATCATACCAAATAGTTAGAAACTTTAAATGTGGTGAAGAAAAAGACATTTTGTTCTGAATCTGATGACTACTCACACGTTTGAAATTAGACTATCAAACAGATTCGAATGTAGTAATATTAATGTATTTATATTGTAATATATTTTGTCTCCATCGTTTTCTCTCCTTTTCTTAAATTTTCTGCCGACGTCTTTTACTGTTTGTGCGCCCAAACTGGGTACCCCGAGCTGGAGTAGCCTAACATTCCCTTCCTTCCTTCCCTTCCTAAATTTGGATCTTGTTTTGAACTACAAAAGTTAAGTATTAAATCTGTGTTCACAAGCCTTTTCTTGTAACATTATGCCAGGGCCTTAACATGAAATTACTGCCCTCCAGAATACCCATCAGCCAATACGCCTGCATTGTACAGGCGTAGAAAATAATCAAAGCCACCCTGACAGATATCTGCATTGACCTGTTAGGTTAACATTGGCCTAAGAATAGATTATGTCAATACGTGAAGGTTATGGTGGCAAACCATGGATATCCGATTCTCCTTAATACAGGCTGTTACCGAGCACTTATTGACTGCTCCACATGCTCTATTTTCTGCTTCTCCTCTCCATAAATAATTTCATGAGACGTTCATGGCATGCCTGATAAAGCTGGATGGGATAAGAGGATAATTGGTCATGAAATAATGTGTCAAAACCACTCTCAGCGTACTCCTGATAGAATAAGAGCGTGAGGCTGGCTCAGAGAGAAGATGTGCATTCATACATGGCTTTTTGGGACCTGTCGCGTTTGACTTCTTTTCTGCTTGTTAATGTGTGTGATTACGGTCATGTGAATTTACAACATGTCATCCCACTCACCTGGGACGCTCTGACCTGGTGGCCATCAACAGAGCATCCAAGGATCCAAAGTTTGAACACTTACATTTGCTGTCTCAGTGTAACGAGTGAAATTATTTCAGTTCTGAATAAATGATCAATAACTGACTCATCCGGTCATGCTTAGACATCGAGACCCCTCCTTCACACTATGTAAGCCTCCAGCCGTGGCTCTGTGTTTGTTGTTGGGCCAGGAACTTTTCTGTTACATAAGATAAGAGCGCTGGGTGATGTGACCAAAAAAGTGTATCAGTGTAATATTTCAAAGTCACAGTTTGAGTGCCTGGTTTTCCGTCTGAACCTGCCTGCCACCTCCCTCCTGTCCAATCGCTCTTTGGATGACTTTCTGCACAGATCTCACGTAGCAGGGTTTCTGTTTCCAGCTGCTGATTCAACAGGTCCAGCTCAGCCTGAGTAATGGCCTCTCACTGTCTCCTCCAGGCACACAAATGGGTACCAACAATTTTATAACAGAGCCAGACTGCACCTTCTCTATGTCTCCGTGGACATAGAAACAATACAGTAATATCAACACCAAAAATTTGGTCCAATTTGATTAATTAATACTGTCAAAGTTAATTGAAGAAAATAATCCATCTTTTTCAAAAAGATATCCAAATGTACCTGTGGCACATTGAGGTGTCCAAAGCAGTGAAGTCCTCTCCAGTCGTTCAGCTGGCCTGTTGTCAGGCTCGTAGTGCCACTGTCTGTTGTTATGGCGACCTGTCTCTGTGATTCTCTCTCCAGTATGGTCATCAGGTAAATAAGACATCTGTAAACAGCGGTTGCACAACTCCCAGGCATCGCTCATAAAGTGCACCCTTACATTCAAACATGGTAAGACCACTGGGCAAGTGGGCAACTGTGTATAGCTCCTGTGTGTACCAGTAGTACTCACGTAATGATGCCCTGGTGGAATGCTTTGACCATCCGCAGGGATCCCTCTCTTTCCATTTTCTGCAAACGTACCCACCCGACTCTTTGACAGCCATGAGCTTGACGATAACAGTGACCTCATGTACTACAGGTATTCAACCACGTTTTTCTGTTTCAGTCACTAAGCAGACCACTTGTGTTTCCCCCACTGGTCATAGCAGTGACTTGGGATACTTGGGAGGCAAAATAAGGCCTTCTGCTCTTTGTTACATTTTACAGAAGAAGAGCAGAAGAAGAACACATGTCCATATATATATATATCCAAAACCAGTGCCAAACGACGGACAAAGTGCCTCATTTTGATGAGTTGAATTGCTCTTGAAATTTTTGGCTCTCCCTCTATGTCCTCCATTTGTCTTCCTCAAGCCTAAATGGATTTTTTTTAGTTCAGCATCAAAGCTATCCTTTAGTGTGGTAGACAACATGGACACTTCCCATTATCCACGCTAGGCACGGCTTTCACTACACTAGGCAGGTAACTTGAATTAATGAAGTGTTGAAGACAGTTGATTGTGGAGACAAACACTGAGGTGACCACATGTTCACGTTTGTTCACGCCAGTCCACCATTTTTGGTGGACATTTTTGGTGGACTGCCGCTGGCTGTGATTGATTCAAGCTGTACATGCTGTGGTGTGATAAAGCTTCCAGGACAGATTAATTAGGGACTGTGTTTCACGACTAAACGAGCATATCGACGAGAAGATAAAATAAGATTTGACTCGAGAGAATATTGTGCAATATTCAAGAAAGTTAAAGAAAGATGTTGTATTTCAAGGGCTGTTTTGTTTTGTTTTTATTGCTGTGGGCAGTTTGTAGTCTCTGGTTTGGTGACGGGGTTTGTGTGAGGCTAAACTCTCTTTTTAAGTGTTCATGAAATGGCTGCATCTACGTCTGACTGTACACTTGTGATAGGAGCATGTTTCGAGGCCTTAAAAACGTCGCCCATTCAGGGGTTTAATCCACCGCAATGGCCTGATGACGCCTACGTACATGGCCTCCGTTTCACATGTCTTCAGAATCCCAGCACATGTTGAAGACTAGAAAACGTGTTTCAGGGTACGTGGCTCTTGGCCAAAGCGAACGACTAAATGGTTCAAATTAGCATCGGTTCTATAAGTGGCAGTTGACTTTTCTCCCTGACGTGTTAAGTGTGTCAGGAGATGATTTCAAGGGTAAAAACAGAAAGTCAAACAGAACGGAACACACTTATCTCTACTAAGTCTGTCTGCCTCTCTTGGGAAGGAAAAATCTGAATACGTCGCATATGAAGATGCTAAACTTTTGCATAATGTATCTTATAGGACTTTTGTCATGATGTTAATCAGCTGATTTTAACCATGTATATGTGCATTACAGTGTGAGCTCAGTGTCTGGATATCAGTTGTCTGAAGACACATTAACTCTCTGGGACCAAGGATCTGCAAAAATACATGAAAAAATCTATGTCCCAAAATCCATCTATTAAATACAGCATTCTCATAAAGCAAACATACATTTTGATGTGACCATAAATTCTTAATCTGTGCTGTTTTTCTTTTTAATCTATGTCTCCGTCACAAAGTTACTACGTCACCATTATATGCAGTGAATAAATGTTGTTGGAAGTCTGTGTGGAGGATATCGCCCAGAGCCTCCCAGTGCGGTCTCTGACACCAAGAGCCATTCTTTAGTACTTTTACTAGGCAGAGGACAAAAATGTTCAAATTATGACTTGTCTGCAATGCAGCATTACTGTAGCTGCTGTCTGGCTGGCTACACTGTTAAACTTGTCACCGTACAGTATCACCACTACTGTACTACTCCAAATACTGCCGTATTTAAAATTACAGTAATTTATTGTTAATTAATGTAGTGTTCACTTTGACACTACTGTAATCTCATAAATTTACAGCATAGTGCTATACAATGTAACATAGTTTTGCCAGCAAATTATTGTATATTTATGGTACGTAACCTGTATGTAATAATCTTATTTTGAACAATATTAAGGGGAAAAATTAAAAATGTTTAACATTGTTGAAAATTTCAAGAAAAAACTAAGTGGAAAAACAGGTAACAAAGTGAGAAAAATGTTGACATTTTTTGCTTTTTTTCATAGATTCATCAATCTATGAATGCAACAGGTGGTTAACAAACATCAGTCCTAATATCAGCAGAGACAGCAGCAGAGTTTACAGTCGATATAGACGCAGCAGTATCATTAGAAGTGGGACACGTGGAAGAAAAATAATCCTACCTCTGAGTGAATGCCTGTGTGTCTCAAAGGTTGAAATTGTATCAAGAGAAGGAGATGACAGTGACCCTCAGCACAAACGGTGTTCTTCACATAGAACTCATTGTCCATCGCTGCTCTGTCTGTCTAAGGGACCTGAAAAAAAGATCAACAACCCAATCGGTTACTAGAAAAGGCTAAATAATTGAATCTTTTTTAATCTATTCATCGTTTACACATTATCAAGAAGACAGAATAAAAGTGGTGATTTACCAGTAAGCTGTGGAGCTCCCGTTCATAACGCTGCTCCGGACAACGTTCTTCACCGGTCGTCGTGTCGCCAACTCAGAGGCTGAATGGGTCCTTCGTTTCTGCTGTCACGGCAACAGCAAAGACAGGCTTGCAGAGACAGGCTGGCAGAGACAGGCTGGCAGAGACAGGCTGGCAGAGACTGGCTGTGTCCCAGATTTTTAATCAACACAGATTAAATGCTAGGTGCAAAAATCCACACCCAGCAGAGACTAAAAGTTATACTTTACACTGTACTTGAATTTTAAGATTCCGTCCCCACGATGCTTAGCAGTTTACAGTAGTTTCCTGTAATTTTCTGTAAGTGCTGTAATCCTATGTTTTTTCTCCCAGACTGCATTGCGGTTTGCAGTATTTTGCTGTATGACTCTAATACGGAAAATTGGTGCTCAGATTTCACTGTAAATTTCCATCAAAGTTTTACAGTCTAGCTCTCTGGTGCTGAACTCTAATATTGTGATAAACCTTTTGGATGGAAATGAAATGGCAATTACCCTTTTTTTCTTTTTTTTACATACATCCTATCTGATGCTGACTCATTGTTTTCCTTACTCGTCTCCACACCACTTAGCTAGATTTTTAACAAACTATACAGATTCATACATTAATACAACATACTATGATAAATAATTAGATTTATCGGTTTTACACAGCTCTCTGTACGTGGTTGACCACTAGTGGTGTATGAAGAAGAATTAGGAAGGCTGCTACTGGCTGAAATTCCTCTCATTGTTTGAATTTTGTAATTACCCTTAAACTTTCCATTGCATGGGTTTCGTACAGTACACCAGTGAGCAAATATGGAATTGTGCTGTTAATGACTCTGCACAGGCTGCGTTTTTTTAGTAATGTGAAGTTAACACGATCCCAGCTGGGGACAGGCCACTGAAAGGTGAGACTCTCAGCCAGACCTGTCAAATCTATGTTATTATCTGTCATCTTCAGAATGTCCTCCATAAAAGGGAGAGAATGCCATGGTAGAAGAAATCGCTTTACAGCCACTAAAAGCCATGTACATACACAGCATATTTTAACTTGACGTGTGTCTCCTGTACCTGGATGTTTTCCATTTATTCTCTCTCAATTAATAGACGTAATGTCTCAATAGGGTAAGCTCCAAGTAAAATCTAGTGGACCAACTGGTTAATAACACATTAATAAGAGGTCTTTAAGTTGACTCTTCCATCCAAATACCCTGCTGTGAAGCCACCAGAGAGCCTTTGATCTCTGACAGGAAGTGACAGGAACTGAAACAGCCAGTGTTGGACCCTAATCCGCCATTACTTTGATCTTGCATCTTTTCCCCCTCTTTTCTGCACATACTAATTCTTGTGATATTCTGCCTGAACAGTGTTGATTATGTTTGATTACATTTGCGCTGTTGTCTCTTTTTCATGTGCGTGTGTGTAAACAGGCATAATTTTACACCAACTGAGACATACAGTACTTTATCTAATGTTACACTCTGTCAGTGTTTTGCCATTAAACCAAGTAATGATGCCATGAGTATAAATGTTTTACTAACAAATATATTTGTTTATTACGGTAACATGCTGTATCAGCTATCATGATCTACGTGAACAGGAATGTCTAAATCTGTTTGTCAGATAATCCTGGGGGGATTATGCACCACCACATGGGAACATGCACCACCAGGTTTGAGTTAAGTGAACCTTACTGTACATACATACATACATGCATATATATACTATATATAGACAGACAGACAGACAGGTAGGCAGGCAGGCAGGCAGACAGACAGATAGATAGATAGATAGATAGATGGATAGATGGATGGATGGATAGATAGATAGATAGATAGATAGATAGATAGATAGATAGATAGATAGATAGATAGATAGATTGCCCGTGTGAACCACAATCTTTGAGTTCTACATAGGTTGTGTGCATGCTGGAATGAGGGAAGGAACACATGAGATCGGATAGGTGTGTGTCTGAACACAATGCCTCCACAGGACGCATTGAAGGACCGCCTAGCTCCATGGTCACACACACGCTCCACCCAGGGTGAAACAGAGAAGAGACAGTCTGCAAAACGCAGTGGAGAATATTTTTATTTTCATTACGCGGTGTGAGACTTTCTATTGCATTATATGGCCGTGATCTCTCCACTCCTTTTCGCCGCTCCACACGCAGACACACACACACCGGCAAACACACATAGAGCCATGATGATGATTACAACACAAACTGAATGACTGAGTGATGTATGGGGACATTTCTGAAAAGATGGAGGTGAATGGATACAGCCGGACGTGGCTGCCATGCCAACGTAAAATCAAACGCCTCAAGACAGGAAATGATGTAAGTGTTTATTTACAAATAGAGGAGCGAAGTGAGAGCCAATCACAGGATGCATTCCTGGAGACGTGGACAGACATACTTAGAGATAGACACTTTAGATCAGACCGCCCAGGATGGTTGTTAAAACCAGGTCTGACCAGGGCCAAAGAGGTCCCTATAATAAAGGAACATCACATTTAAAAAAAATAATAAACAATAATTAGAATAAAATGACATTTAAAGAAACAAACCAGCCGTATTTTCCATGGGAATGTGGGAGAGGTTGCTCACCAACCTTCTGTTATTACCCCGTACTGCCATTAGATGTCAGTCACAAGAGGAAAAAACATTACGGATTATCACTTCAATGAAATGTTGACTGTTCTAATCTTTAAAGGAACTCTTCGGGGAGTGTGTGCGTGCATGTGTGCGTTTGTGAGTGTGTGTGCGCATCTCAGACCGTGAATGCACTGAACTGAATGTATATATGAGCATCTATATGAAGATCGACCTCTGTGAGGATTTGAACAGATGACAGTTGTGGCAGAGCAGCGGTTGTGTAATCCCTGTGCGCTCTCTGGAGTCCAGCTGTGTCACAATAATACTTCAGTAAGCAGTCGGACAAGTGAGGCTGGGGGGTCAGAGGTGAAGCTGTCAGGCTTTTAACATGTTATAAATTGCAAGGGAGGAGCGAGTGCGGCTACAAGGATTTAACACATCATTTTAAGGCGGGATTACCTCTTTACAGGATTAGATTTCACTGGCTACCACAGCCAGAGGACAGAGGACGGGAAGTCAGCGAAGACTCTCAGTCATCCAGGTCTTGGTTGTCCAAGGAGGGTTGAATCCAGGGCCACTGGATGCGCTGGGTGAAGATACTTGAAGACGTTTCATCCGAGGAATCTTAGGTATATAATATCTATAGAGTTATTATCGAGGTCATATCAAGGTCACTGATACTTGGTACCACTAGCAAATAGATGAATGAAAGACGAAACCTCTTCGAAAGTTTATTCAACTTAGTCGAATTGCCCTGGATTCAAGCCTCCTTGGACAAGTCAAATCAAGTCCAGTTTATCTGTATAGCCCAACATCACATCCAACGTCTCACAGGGCCTCACAGACCCACATAATGACAACAACAGTTCTCGACCCAGCCCACAGCTCTCTGAGAAGACAAGAAAAAACTCCACAAAAAACCTTAACATGAAGAAACCTTGGGAGAGGAGACTCAGAGAGAGATTCCCTCTACTCGATCGGCCAGGTGTGATATAGGAGCCGCATGTGGAATAGATTAATTAATTACATGGAGAGCCAACAACAATGTAACATGAAGATAAACAGCACATAGAATAGGAGTCCTAACATGAAACAATAAAAGTCCTAATGTAGAGATTCAGTCTGGACAGGGGATGGGGTGAGGCAGCAGCATCCAGCTGAGGTGAGGATTGGATGAAGTCCTGGTAGCCATGAGGCTGACGCATGTGAGGGCCGTCCAAACAGCTGGGTAGAAAATGCTGCAGGTCAGGATATGTGGTCCCGGAGGAAGGCCACATCTCTGGAAGATGAAGACCTAGGAGACTTTGGATAGGACAGGAAGTTCCCCCTAGGTCCCTGGAGAAAGCTTCAGGCGCCACACGCTTCATTGCACACAGTGCATACTGTTAAAAGACCATAATGAAGACACACTGCATATGCATATTAACAGACCATGAGGATGAAAACTCACTTAAAATATCACATACATGAATGGACATTCTGAAAATCATCATAGAATTTGGAAATCATGTACCCTACAGGGTATTCTGGAAAGAGCTTTATCAAAGCCAACTCTAAGCCTGAACTCTGGGTTAACAAAGCATGACACTACGCTCTGTAATTGCCAGGTCCAAAACAGACATTTTTGTAAATGGTATTTTGTCCACTCTAAATAGGTTGTCAGGTGCAAAACTCATTCCATCATCGGGAGAGGATTGAGAAACTGTATCACAATGAGAGTGACAAAAACATCCAAAGCCTAGTAATAATTCAGACTGACCAAAGAGCAGGGAGTTCTTCTGACTGCTCATACAGAACAGGAGGATGAATGCAGTGGTTGCAAAACCAAAGCTGGCATTCCAACTCTATAGTATATAGTATAGCATATCATAGCAACCAAACATACACACAGTGGAACAAGAAAACCGTGAGAAAACTGTGAAGGAAGACTTACAGGGTTACCAAGAATAAGCAGGCCAGAGTGCAGGTCAGCCTCATGGAGTAACAGACCCTCACTCATTCTGATCCTGGTTTTAGAACCGACAACCCAGAGTCAGAAGGTGAAGGTGAAGAGAGAACAGTTTAATTGAATTTAATAAAGATTTTTAATGCAGCACCATTGCCCTTTTATGTTATTGTTTATGTTAATGTCTGATAAATTAAATCTGTTGTCTCCATCCTGTGTGTGTGCACATTTGGCTAAACCTGTGGCTAAAACACTTGAGTTTATAGAAAACATGCTTTTTACAACACCATGTACCTACTGTATTTCATTGCCATATGGAGACCTTCATATCCCGTGGTCCGCTACCGCAGTAATGTGTCCTGATGGGGCTTGAAAAACCAAACTAATAAATTAAATAAATGCTACATTATATATTTGATCAATTTTTTTTTCAGGGACCTTTTCACAAAAATAAAATATCTTTTATTCAAACATGGTTGCATTAGTTGAGAATAATACCGTTGTAAAGATAAGTTCAAGTAATACATGATAATTTTCCAAAATAAGATCATAATATAAATCACTGAATCTTTTAACTGATTTTCTTTCATCATTCATACTTTGTTATGTTTTATTTTGCATTAGATTGTATTTTATTATGTTATATTGTTCTCCATATTCTATGCTTCTTCTATCTTTGTTTTTGTTATTGCTGGTGTTTTGTTGTTATCAGCCACTGGATGACCTTAGTTTCCTTCGGGATTAATAAAGTATCTATCTATCTATCTATCTATCTATCTATCTATCTATCTATCTATCTATCTATCTATCTATCTGTCTGTCTATTATTATTATTATTATTATTATTGTCATAACAATAATCATCACATTATCATTATTATAAATTGTGAATGGTAAGAGGACTGCCATTTCCAACATGCCTGACATTCTCACCGCCACCCCGTTCTCCAAATATAGGCCCAGGCGTGTGACGTCATTACGTTTTCACACACGTCACCTCGTTCGAAACTTGCTACAAGGTCGTTAGCAGCAGTTAGCCGTAAACATGATGTCCCTAGCTGCCCGCTCTGGGGCTTTTTCCCCATATATGCAGGCTACAGCTTTTGCAGTGGCTGGGCCTCTCAAGTCCTTGGTGCCCGGGGTTGTTCAAAAGGGAGAGAAGATTTTACTGGACCCGAAAAAACCGTTCCTGTGCCGCGAATCCCTAAGCGGTCAAAGCCCAAAGACAGGGCCCGCTGTGACAGTTAGCATCAATGGTAAGTCTGTCATAGGTTAGGCGGTCAGCATTAGCTGACTGGACTCACTTTAATGTCTTTTTTAACAGTGGAACATAAGGTTGTGTGTTGTCCACGAAATGAACAAGTCAAACTCCTCATTTATCAGTCCGATAACTTTAACCCGCTATGCTAACTGCGTCGTTGTCCTTAGCTAGCTAGCTAGCTTACGCTCCGATAGGAACACAGATAGCCGGTGAATTAGCGTAGAGAAAGTTTGATAAGATCTCGGTCAGTCATTCTTTTTCACACACTGAGAGGTTTTGATGTTCTTTTAGTATCTCTATTCGCTATAGAACAGAGCTGTCGGTGTATATGCCTCCTATGTACAGTACATGCCGGTGTCCTTAAGTTACCCCTGAAGTTGTCTGTCCTCGGGCAGAGTTTCAGCAGTATTAGCCTCTAAAACTTCCATCATATGAAGTTTTAACTTTATTTAGATACCAGTTAGGGCTGGGATGGCCAAAATTTATATATATATATAGAATTCCACAGTCTTGCATATACAGCCAAAATATAATGAAGAAAAATTAGGCTCAATCAAAAGGTTTATATCAAATTTCACAAATTGTATTAGGAGCATGAACATTAATACGGTATAAGTATAGTGTGAGGTTTTAGGAAAGGGATCCAGAGTTCTTTGCAGCCATTCAGTTTAACAAAATGTTCCATTAGGTCACTGTGCAGATATACCAATCTAAAAGTAAAGTACAGCTGAAAATCATTTACAATCAGAAATGTTTTATATATCATGCTAGCGTCACTTTAACAAGCTCTTAATCAGCCATGGTAAATAAAGTTGTGCACTTTTTTTCAGCTTTAACAGACTTTAATAACTCATAACAACATACAACTGATCAAACTTAAAAAGGAGATCAGAGAACATGGAAGGTACATCATTTTAGGGAGCATTATAAAGTGCCAACTAATTACTACTAAATTCCCCTGAGACTTATTACACAAAATAAACTTAACTGAAGCTTTAAACCTACAAACACTCTATATGAAAACAACTTAAATGATTGAAGTAACTTGACATCTCTCATGGATACACAACACAGAAAGACGACCAAAGGAGAAAAAGTCTGTAGCCTCACCTGCATCAGTAAAACATATGCAGTCTGTAAACCGGGACGTCTGTTCACGACGCATTCCCTTGATGCAGGACTTCCTAAAACTATGGTTGATGAGATTACACTCAATCAAGAGTGAGTGCAAACACTTTCGCTCTGGAGCGCTAGCTTTCAGCTGTTTTTTCAGCAAATTGAATTGGGCAATATCAACCTCCCACTTTCTCTCTCAACCCAACCGGTCAAGGCAAATGACCACCCACCTAGAGCCAGATGCTGTTCAAGGTTTCTGCCCTTTAAAAGGGGAGTTTTTCCTTGCCACTGTTGCCAAGTGCTTGCTCGTAGGGTAATGTTGGGTCTCTAAAAATTCAAGAGTATGATCTTGATCTGCTCTATATGTAAAGTGCCATGAGATGACCTTTGTAGTGATTTGGCGCTATATAAATAAAATTGAATTGAATAACGATATTTCAAGAATGTATTCCTTCATGTGAATCGGTACCGGTATAACTTTGAATGCGGTGTATTGTCCAGCCCTAATACCAATGTTCGTTGTTGCCTCAAAGTGTTTTCCTACGACACGTGACCCTGAGATGAAATGTATTCCGTCATGAATTGTTAACCGATAGAGCGGTTTCACTGACTGATACATGGGTGGTGCCAAGTTTGATTACAGTTTACAATCTAGCATAAAGAATGAGTGAATGCCATTATCGAGTTTTTTCATTCACTTGTCGTCTATGGCGATTTCTTAAATGATCCATTCATCGGGATACCCTGTGGCAAACCTGGCAGAGCGCAGGTTTGAATCCAACCCGTGCCCATTGCTGCATGTCAACTCCTCGCTCTGCCGTGTCTTTCCTGGCTGTCTCTCTACTGTACCTCATAACATAACAGAAATGACATCCATTCTCCTTGCTGCTTATTCATGGGCTGGACTTGACGCTGAGAGGTTGAGGTTTGATTCAGACTGAAATTGAGCAGAATTGATGGCCTATGTGCTATTTCCTCTGCTACACTGACCTGAAAAACTGAACTTTATGGATCTTATGTTTTTAATCATCTCAGAGGTCTTTAATTGCAAACGTCCACATTTTCCAAATTATAACAATTTATTAAGGACGGATTGAGAATTTTTCGTTTTAATTTCTCCTTCCTCCCATCTACACTACGAAACACTGATGGCCACAGACTCTCAGAATATATACATACATACATTTTGAGTACTCCAATAATCTATAAAATTATCAGTAGAATAACCGGTTTCCAAAGTGATCTATAGTGACAGCTCTAAATTTGATGGAGCTCTACGCAAAAAATGGAGATCAATGAGGGCAAATAAATATGTAAAATATCTGTCTGATTAGTATAGATCAGCATAGATATCAGCAGGTAGTTCAGAGCTGGACTTGTGATTGGCTGACAGATATGTTATGGACTGATGGAACACTTCCATCTCAGGCCCCCTTATTTACATATTCATACCTGTAACCCAGCAACCAAACAAGAGGCTGCCAGCTCAGCCACATGCACACTAAACAACATCACAAAGGTTCTATTGGTGTAAATTCAGTCTTTGTGACAGACCCAGCAGACTGTCAAGAATAAAAATGCACAGATAAATAGGACCAAATAAAATGTAGAATAGGGCTCCAGAATCACAATAAAGGTACCATTAATTATGCCCACATTCTCATATGTTGTCTTTGAATGCCTGCCTGCCTGCCTGCCTGAGCCTCCACTCAGGTGGTGGTTAATTTGACGTTGTTGCAGTAACAATGCCAGTCAGTTACATCATGTCTTGTATTGTCATATATGTCTATGTTAGCCAGCTGAGATATCCACTGTGTCGGTCAGCTACAGCTGGTCTATAAGGTGATAAACACAGCCTCATTCCACTGAGAGCCATCACGCGCTACATTTCTCCCTAGTGTCTGTAATTTAGAGCTGTCTTGATTAAAAACTTTGAATTGACAACTTGGTTTGATAAAATCATTGATTAAACAGACACATAATTTGTTATTTGACTGTTATGTAAAGACAGTTCTTCGCAGACATAAGTTTACTGCCGCAGACTTCAGGGCGACAGAACACAACTGGGCAGAAACTCTAAAGTTGACCAGCATGACAACAACTTTTATTCTGCAGCTTCAATCTCCCAGCGCTCTTGTCTCTTTGTGTGGTGTGAATAAGGCAATTGGCATAGTAGTGAATAAGAAATAGGCAATGTATAATTTATTGATTTTTGTTTTAAGTGGCAGTATAATAATGAATTTCCTCATAGTGAAAAATACAGAAAATCAAAATTGAATTCACTATTTTACATGTAATTTCGCAAATTTAAAGATATCTGGATGAAACACATGAAAAACATTGTTAAATGAGTGAAGTTGTTTTTGCTGCTATGTATGAATATAGGTCTTAGTTCATCTTAGTTCATAATGTAATAACTATTTAACGTGGTAATACTGAGAGGTGTAGAACTGATTAAGCATTTTGTTGAATTTTGATGCATGTTATTTGACAAAAATGTTATGCTATTCAGTTCATTATGCACACTTTTTTTATGACAATTGTATCTAAATGTGAAAAAAAGTAGACTTTGGATGGTAAAAATTGAATAAATGGGAAGGGGAAAAAAATCTAGGCCTCAATAGGGTCACAGGTAAGAATGTACACAGTACCAAATACACAAAGAAATAGTTCAATCACATTACATGTAAAACAAGCACATGTATCACACAGGACAAAATAAGAGGTGGCGTTGGTAGATGAGGCTCTGATGAAATGTACTCTAAAGTGTGTGTGTATAGATATTATATGTTACACTGATATTGACTAATACTTGTATTTGACATAATGAATACATGAATTGAGTTTCAGAACAATAGCCACTGTTGGTGTGTTGCCAGACTCATGGAGTCTTTCTTTGTGTCCTCAGCCTGTGCAGGAGTCAGGTTTGCCCACACAGACATCAAGGTGCCAGACTTCTCTGACTATAGGCGCCCAGATGTGCTGGACCCCAACATGTCATCGCAGCAGAGCGGTGACTCCCGAAAAGCCTTCTCGTACCTCATCACTGGCGCCACAACGGTGGTCGGGGTCTACGCTGCCAAGACGGTTGTGACCCAGTTTGTTTCCTCGATGAGCGCCTCAGCAGACGTCCTAGCCCTGTCCAAGATCGAAATCAAGCTGGCCGACATTCCCGAAGGCAAGAATATGACTTTCAAATGGAGAGGCAAGCCGCTATTTGTCCGCCACCGCACAGAGAAGGAGATAACCACGGAGGCTTCTGTCAACATGGGCGAGCTCCGCGACCCCGAGCATGACAAGGACCGGGTAATCAATCCTAAGTGGGTCATCGTCCTCGGGGTGTGCACTCATTTGGGTTGTGTGCCCATTGCCAACGCCGGCGACTTCGGAGGCTACTACTGCCCCTGTCATGGTTCCCACTACGACGCTTCCGGCCGCATCAGGAAAGGCCCTGCGCCCCTTAACCTGGAGGTTCCGTACTATGAGTTTCCGGATGAAGACACCGTGATTGTCGGATAAATGTCATGCAGACTGAGAGCTCAACTTCCTCTTTCCCAGAAACACGGCAGAGCTGAGATCTTTAAACTTGTGTTTCATAAACATGATCTGCCCTCTGATGGTTTTGTGGAATGTTTTGCTCTGGAAGTTGAGGTGTATTAATACTGTGTTCACATCTTATTGGATTTACTGTAAATGCACTCCTCTACCTGGAGAATCCAATATCTTCCCTTCAGTGCTACAAATTGTCCCAAATGTATCTACTTGGATATCTAGTGGTTTTGGACATTTTAATGATCTTGATGGTGGTTATCTGACAATTTAGTGAATGCTTCAGAGCCTCTTTTCCACTTAATCTGTAAGATGTGAACATGAAATACAAACACCTACTTGTCTGATTAATTTAATGTCCATCCTGTCAGCAGAGAGAAACCTTGTGTTGATCTTTGGTCAATAAATCTTTATGAGTATAGTATATGTTATTTGACAGCCTGTATTCCATGTTATTCAGTGTCTCATCCCTCCAGGAAAGGTTTAATACTCAGTGCTGCTAGTCTGGCTTCAAGCTAGTCTTCAAAAGCTAATCTGTTGCTTTCTCGTGCCACAGGTGCGTACAATAATTTTTTGTGAGCAACAGGTGGTAACGCGATGATGCAGTGATCTGTGATTGATCACATCAACTGTTTTATTTCAAGTCGTGTGGTTGTGCAGAAGGCTGAAGCTGCCCAGGTTGAAAAAGAAAATGATGTTTTGGTCAAGTCATGGCAAAGTCAGAGGTGTAGTTTTGAAAGATTTGAATAAAACCTTTTAATTGTTCTTTAGGTGTGTGATGTCACCACTAACATTTACATTTTTTAAGTTTATCTGTGCAGGTGCCAAAGGATAAATTAAATGCAAGAATAACAAAAACAGCACGGGTCTGGATGTGGTCAGAATGAATTGGAAAGATAGAATATAGTATATATAATGAAAGAAAAACCCACAATGGTCACTGAAATAACTTGAAACTGACAAAAGTAATAATAAATAAAAATTAAAATTAACCAATGAAGATAAGACATTGCTTTTGAATTGTTGTTCAACAGAATCATTTTAAAAAACAAACTAATGAAACAGGCCTGGACAAAAATATTGGTACCGCTAGAAAAGATTGAAAATAATTTGACCATAGGGACATGTTAAACTAAGGTGTGTCCTCTAATTAGCATCACTGGTGTCTTCAAACTTGTAATCAGTCAGTCTGCCTAATTAAAGGGTGACAAGTAGTCACTGAGCTGTTTGGTGACATGGTGTGTACCACACTGAACATAGACCACAGGAAGCGAAGGAGAGAGTTGTCTCAGGAGATTAGAAAGAAAATTATAGACAAGCATGTTAAAGGTAAAGGTTATAAGATCATTTCCAAGCAGCTTGATGTTCCTGTGACTACAGTTGCAGAATCATAAAACACAGGACATGATGTAAAGACTGTCCTTTGTGCCAATAGATGGTACTCGCAAGAGATTTGCCTTGATAGAGGCATGGGAGAAGTGGGGAGAGTGTCAGCTCTGGGACATATCATCAGTAGTGCACATATTATTCAGAAGTTTAAGGTCCACGGGACTGTAGCCAACCTCCCTGGACGTGGCCGCAGGAGGACAATTGATGACAAAATGAAGAG
>OMNV01007629.1:0-40269 GCA_900303265.1 Brotula barbata
GCACGGACAGGGCCTCAAACCAATGGAAGAAGCTGAGCCAGCCCTACAGCTAGCACAGCCAGCGGTATTAGGAAGAGCACGTCTTTATGACAATCAACCAATGTGTTTCAAATCAGCTGCAAATGCTTCTCTGCATTCGTTGCCTCTGCACGGCAAATGGGGCGTGGCTTGATTGCTGGAAAGCTTCAGCAAGCCTGGAATTCTGTATCTGTATCAATCCTGTTTGAAAGTTATTCCACCTTTTCATGACTTGAGTCCTATTTAGATGGTAAATATTCCTTTGGAGGACATATTTGAAAATTGCATTTCATGGTTCTCCCTTTTGTTTACATATGAAACACTGGGGAGAACCATGCAATGCAACTGAGTGAGGAGTGAGCTTTGTCCTCTAACACAGGGGTTTTCAACCTGGGCCGCCTTCCTGACTCAGAGAATGAATGAACGAATCTATCAACTGAATATTTTAGCTACTTCCGGCATTGAAATGACTTTCGTGAAGTCATCGTCAGACCGCCTACACTACCTCTACAGACCACTGGGTGCTGCGGACCACCCGTTGAAAACCCCTGCTCTAACACATCACATTTTCCCTTTCACTTCCTTTAAGACCTGTGCAACGCTAAAAGAAAAAATTCCAACGAGTATTTTATCTGATCGAACCGGGATCATGCCATGCAATGAAAGGTAGGGTAGGTAATTTTTTGTGGAAACACAATTGGGCAGCACGGTGGCTTAGTGGTTAGCGCTGCTGCCTCACAGCAAGAGGGTCATGGGTTTGAGTCCCATGGTCGACCTCCTCCCCTTTCTGTGTGGTTTGCATGTTCTCCCTGTGTCTGTGCGTGTTTCCACACAAACATGCAAGTACATGCATATTACTCCTGCCATTGCCATTGGCCAAGGCACTAGTTGGATGATCTGGAGGTGGTCCCCAGACGCTTGTGTGAGTGTTTGCTTGAGCGTGCTGCCCAGTGCTCCTCATAGTTGCAGGGAAATTATTTCCCTATGGGGATCAATAAAGTACTGTTCTTTCTTTGTTTAATTTGTCATATTTGAAGAAATCATCTTAACATCCTGAAAACTGTAAATAGATCAAATGCTCTGAAAAAAGAAACAAAAATCCTCTGATAATCCCGACATAAACCCATCATGTATACTTTCAACATCCTGCGTCCTCCCTGCTTGCTCCAACATTACCTGCCCTACCTTTGAAGAGTGGCCTACGTGTTCTATGATGTCATTATGGAAATACAATCTCAAGCTGAGTGCAAAACTTACCTGTTGATGTCATTGTAATGCAAATGTAATCAATTTTTCATATACCGCATCCTAATTGCGTTCATTTTTTCTGCCTGTGAATGTCTTCCAAGTCTGTCATCGTTATCTCCACTGTGTACCCAATGTAAAAATAATAGGTTGCATTCACGACTAAAACATTTATTAGAGGCCAAAAATACTGTCTCCTCAAAAACTCAAATAGTGCAGATTTGGTTGGTGTTAAAATTATCATAGAGATTGTGAAAGAAGAAATACGCCAACCTAATATCATCATAAATCAAGCCATAATATAATTTGTCCCCACATGATTAATGTACCATCTGAATAGACCAAAAGAAATACTTTAGATTTCAACAGTGTTTGTCCCGATGCTTCGTCTACCTCCACTGGTTAGCTCGCCCTTGTCGTGCTCATCATAGCAGTCCCTCCACAGTCTCCCGTTAGAGGGCCAAAAGCGGGTGTGTGATGAGGCCCACATGTGACTTACCTTGGAGGAGACGAGAGGAGCAGCCAGCAGCAATGCAGAGGAGAAAGGAAAGAGAGGAATTTGGTTAAATGGCATTTTGGTAGCAACACAACCAACATCTGCACATGCTGCTTCCACTGTAAGTGTGTTTACATGCACACAGCATTCCAACCCCCACTGATTTAGGTATTATTCAGAGTTCTGATCACAAATATTTTTATATACAGCGTATTTACTCATAATATTCTTAAGTGACAATCAGGAAATATATACTGGTGCATGGAATAAACAATAAATGGGTTATAATGTCACAAACACACCGTAACGTGTAAATCTCATACAAAATATCTGGGAAAATACATCCATATTTTAGAAAATGTAATGATTTTTGGGGAAAATATGTCCACACTAGGTCACTGTTGCAAGTTGGAGTATTTTTGGGGACATTTGGTGTCCTTTCTAGATCTTCGGTCTGTACGGACCCCCACAAAATCATGAAGTTCATGATATTTTGGCTATTATATCAAAGCAAATAAAGCTACTCTACATCAAGATATAAGTTTAGTTAGATACCCATATGTTCACTTCCATTTTAGTCTAAAATGTCAGTATTTTTCATGAATTGCTATCCTTTATTAATTTCCTTGTGCCTTCTTGCATCAGTATACAGCTTCTGTGATATTATGCCATAACATGAATGAGAGAATAATAGATGAGAGAATGTTGTGGAGATCTACATGCATTGTGTTTTAAGGAAAAAAATAGCACCCAAAGAAGGCGTTTTTGTCACTGAAGCAATACACAGTTCTATTTGGTAATCCACAGGATACACTTAGCTTTTTGTGTTAGAAAATAGAACAGAATAGATCCACTCGAAAGTCAACAGAAGAAAAATGCTCCAATTTACAATTAATACAAATTTTAAAAACCTCATCCTGACATGATTCCCGTGAAATTCATTACATTTTGTAAAGTCGCCACAGTGGTACTTTAAATGGAAATCTGGTCTTAATGGATCATGTCAGTATCTCAACATCTCAGCATTTCAGCCCCACAGTCTGCGGTTGTCAGACTGTAGAGATGAAATGCAGCTGTTTCCCATTAAGCCGTCCCATTATTGTCAACAGGATACATCATTCACATGCACCAACACTTGGTCAAAAACTGGGGTATCCTGAATAATACCAGAATGTGCACATAAACATCCTCATTGCCATGTTGTACAGCTGTGTAACAGAGACAGGTTGAATCTAAATCCTTCCTCAGGGACTAATTGTATCCTCTCCCCCTCCTCTCATTCTCAAGATCGATTGGTCTGAGGGTCTGCACCTCTCACCCTCCAATCAAAATTGAGTGCAACAGCATACAATAAGCCAAACGAGGAGCTCTTTGAAGATTCACACTCGTCCATTTTAAGCCATTCGGGATTATGCTTTACCTTTGCCATGTACATAGCTGTGCATGTACATACAAGACATTCATCCATGGCCTTGAGTCGTCACACGTGAGTGGGACTCATCCAAAGGTCATAAAAGGATGAGCTTTTAGCTGAGGTCAGTCCAGCCACTAGGGGGCAGTGCAGGGAGAGACTTCGCCGTTCAGATGCTGCAATTTCAAAAGTGGTGTCTCGCAGGAGGAAGCAGAGGCATGGATGGTCACCTGGTGCTGCTTGTGGTTGTGTGTGTGTGTGTGTATTGATAAGTCAAAGTTCAGCCCCACCCCGTCCATCAATCAGTAATCCAGCTCATCACATCTTCTCTGTTTTATTCTGTAGGTTAGATTAACAGGCAACAGATACAGCATGCACATATTTGTACATGCAGTGACTGCTGGATTTATGTTAATCTAACCATTAGTTTCACATTATGATCCTAATGATGAGACAGAACATACTGTACAAAAGTAATCTGAAACCAGATATGACTGTGATGTACTGCTGCTAATACTGAAGGAATGTAAGGGGTTTATTTCAACATAGCCACTGACAATACATTAGCAGGCTTATTATATGGCTATTTATCAGAGAAACAAGCATTTCACAATTTATTAAAAGATTTTTATGGAAAGATTTATAATCTATTTAATCCTAATTTCAATAAAAATAGTGCCATTAACAGTAGCTACATGTACAAATACTGTATGTTCAACTTTATGCATTATTTGAACATCCAAATACTGCACTCTATGCTGTAATTCATCACGAGCAGCAAAGAACACACACTTTGTTGTTTGTTATCTAAAATGTTAGATCTGTTACATGGCTGTGTGGTGAAGTTATATGACAGGCAGTGATCTCCTTTTTGTGTCACTCACTCACTCACATCACAACAAATAATCATATATTACTATATCAGTAGACTTTTCTCTAATTTACCACACTATTTATTCCCACTATGCATATTTTTCAGTCAATGGGCTATACACTTTTCAGAGACATTGGACAGAGAAAAATAATAACATTATTGTAAAATATGGTGAGAGTGAAAATAGCATACATTTGTGTGAGAACTGAACTGACAAGCTCTGCTAGTTGTTGCACACAGGATATTGTGTTGGCCAAAAAGCTGGGGCACCATCCGAGATTTGAGCCTCTATCATGCATCAACATGTCCGGTAGTGTCAGCTGAATGTGTTAGCTGGTTAGCTTAGCATGCTTAAGTCATGCCCCTGCTGTTATTACCTAGTCAAATAATGGAGGAGACAATGATGTCATCAGCATTGCAGGAAGGTATACAAAACATGTGTCCTCTGTGATTTTGGGGAATTGTTCTGCCCAGTCTCAGACTAGACTCTTTGTGTTTTGTCCCAGAGAACAATAAAGACATAAAGCAACCAATAGAATCTGAAAGTTATGTTGTCATTATCATTCTGTGACCTAAAAGATCATTTGTTTGATTATCTTATATGTCGATTAAAAGAGGACGGTAATAACTGTCGTAATAATCCATCACTACGAAAGAAATTTGGGCATCACTCAGTACTCCACACCGACTCCAGATGGCGTTGTTTCAGATGTGCTGATGAAGAGTCCCAATGACAACAATGGGAAATTCCCAAGTGACAAGACAGAGCATTTTTGGTGGCCCAAACCTCACCTTCCCCCTTGGTTTTTGCATCATGCTAGCAAAAAATCATTGCCGTTAGATACGCGGGGCTGGATTCATTGAATTTTTTCTGTTGGCTGCTGGCTTCATTTGTGAGTCGTGAACACCAGCAGCCAGCACAGGAATGTGTGTGAGCCCGTTGTGAATGCTTCCACCGGTGGTTTGGGAAATCTGTTATACCCTACAAAGACCCGAACTGAGAGAATACGTCTTGAAATGGCCCATTCAGCCTATAACTGATATCATTACATCAACAGTGTGTAGATATGGAACACGTAAGCGGCTATTTTGCCATATTTGGGTTGCAGTAGACGTGCAGCATGTGGTAGAAACAGACTCCTTGCTGATTTTTAAATTGCTGCTCTGCTGACGTGGCAGTTATTGGACACTTCTCTGCAGTGTTTAGTGTGAATGCTGTAAGCTGTCCACTTGGACGCCGATCAGAAAAGTAGCAGTTAGCTGCCCTCACACTGTCAGCGCGAAACTGGCGTAATGATTGTATCGATATTTTAATAGACTATTGTATCTTTGATGTTCATATTGACTCTTGTTGACAAATAGGTATTTTGTTACACTCAAATGCATACAATGTCCACTAATGCGCACACAAAAGGTAAGGCAGGTTAAGGCAGAAACACGGTGGAACCCATGTGTAGATGGTCGGTAACCTGGTTTCTTCCTCTCTCATTATACTGCATGACTCATCATCTGCAGGCACGTGTGAATCGAGGAATTTACAAATTAACCAACTATTGTTAATGAAGAGAATTACCACTGCCATTTTGCTGTTTCTGTCTCTTTGGTTCAACATTAGGTTTGTCTCTACATTGCTGTGCGGATTTAACTACCTTTTTCTGCTCTATAATCAGTGATGTAACTTGCCTGAGTCACAAACCTCAACAGACGCTTGGCTAAATTTGAACATTATGGCCAGGTGACACACAGAACTCACTTCGATACTGGCAGAGTTTTACGCCTACTCTCCTCATGTTTTGCTAACTTTTGCCACTTACATACATGAGCAACCTTTAGCTCCAAGTGATGTTTTAGATTTTTAGTAGAGGCAACGTACATCATACAAAGACCAAGTAGGGAAGTTGAAAGTTTGGTCCACCGTGGAGCCAGTGTTTGAAAACCAGCCACAAAAGTCAATTCCTGTACAGCTGTTGATGGGAGTCTGGAATGGCACATCAGAACCAATGTAATCTGCCGTCCCTTTAAGGCTCATCAACCCCCACGCAAAGTCTGATACTAATGATATCAATGTCCATTCTCCTCCTATTTACTACTTCTAACATCTGGTCATGCAGCTGTTATGGCCCTGATCACCCACCTATTGGTGCTTTTCTTCAGGCTCTCGATGTCCAGCTTCCGGAACAGGAAACCCTCATGGTGTGCGGTGTGTGATGGCGGCTGTGGTACTGCTGGGCTGCTCTGGGCTGGAGCAGATCTGGACCGTCGAGTTGTTTCTCCTGGTTCTTTGGGTCGTGGTCTGCGGCGTGGTTTGGGTCTGTCCCGAGCTCGAGGCCGGTCCGGACGGGAAGACTTCTCAGGTATTCCATTAGGCACGCGGGGCACCTCGCCACGGGCCTGAGGTCGTAAATACATCCACACGACACGACACGTATGTGTCATTATTCCCCATTATTTCAAGACAGTGTGCCTGAACAATATCAGAGAAAAAGTCATACAAGAAAATGTTGCATGGTCTGTGAGAAAGTATAAAAACAGACAAAATTTCTTGGTTTATGCACACTTCCTGATGGCATATCATATCATTCAGGCACCTTCCATGAGGCAGATGGACAGTGGTGGTTAAACTTGATTAACTAGCTTGGCAGCTATATTTTTGTTTCAACAGGGTCTGTCTCTGTATGCCTGTCTACACTATCTCATCTTTTCAAAATGAATGACTGTGATTGAACCATGATTCTGTAGAGTGTGCTAAATCAGCAGCTTCCCTCTGACACTATAGTGGCAGGCTGTCTGAAGGAATCAAACAGCATTCACCCTCAGAGGGAACCAGTAGAGGAATAAGGACCGGAACTATAGTAGGCCTTTGTGATGCGAAAATTGCATGCTCAGAAAAATGCAACACTGTTACATTGTGCAGGCCTGGTGGACAATCCGTGTTCATGAAAAGCATAGCTGAAGATTCTCCAGACCTGAGCTGCCTCTCTTTCTTGAAGTTGCTCTACAATGTCTGCCAGCGTGGATCTCTTTTCTCTGCAAACAACCAGAACACCAATCACATGCAAATACAGATTAAGAATTCAGGGACACATCAAAGTATTTGTTTGGGTTTACACTCCTTTGTGGATTGCAAATTTTCTTTGGAACCACATGCTGACAAGGTCAAAAACAGTAAAAGAAGCGGCCTAAGATGGTCTCACCCTCCTCCTGAGCGCCTGTCTGAATGCTCCTTCCCGGTGTCATGTTCGCTGGATTCCTGTCTCTCCACCCGATGACGGTCCCTCTCTCGTCGACGACCCTCATGGCCCCCTTGACTCCCTTGACCTCCTTGACCTCCCTGACCTCCTTGACCTTGACCCTCGTGCTCACTGGACGTTTGTCTCTCAAGTGTCCGTCTCTCCCGCCTCTCTGCGTGTTCCCTCCACACTTCCTGCGGTAGCTCGTCCCGGCGAGCCTGGATCAGCTGCTCGCTGGACAGCTGCCTCTCTATCCTGTGGTGGCCGTGGGTCTGGACCTGGGGTTCAGCGTGGTCAGTCCTGCTTCCGCCCCGAGACCCTCTAATGGGCTCACTGTGCAGCCGCTCCCTGCTTGGATCCTGTAGCACCACCTCTGCCATTACCGCTACCTCCGCCCTCCCTGTCCCTATCTCACCCATCATCATCTCTTTCTCTCGCCCTCTCTCCCTGGCTTTCTCCAGCCGGCTCGCCACAAGCAGAGGTGTCACAGCGTCATCCAAGTGTTTAATTTTAGGCTGCCGCAGGTACGGAGAGGACTTCACCTCCAGCTCCCTTGCTGCCTGGACTGGTTGGAGATGGCTTATTACTTTCACTGCCTGATCTTTCGCTGCGTTCGCACTTTCTCGCGCCTGATTGGCTGAGACTAACATGGCCGCTGTGGCAATTGAGGCAATTGAAGAAGCAGCGGGCTGACCGAGCCCTGCAGCCACACCGACCACGCCTCTGTGCCGCGCCTCTAAGGTGTGGCGGTAGCTGGAGCCGTTCATCACTGGGGTGTAGTTGGCAACCGTCGAACCCAGTCGGCGAACCGCAGACGAGGGAGACGGTGTGGGAGTAGCAGGTGACGGCGAGGGAGGGGAGCTGGCTTCATTCTGCTCATAGATGGTCTGCCTCATGACAGGGGAGAGAGGGAGACGGGGTAGGGTGGTGGGGATGGACAAGGCATCCTGAGGGTCCAGGAAAACTTTACGTCCCAACAGGGGGGTAGGGGGTAGCTTACTTTGCTCTGCTTTCAACTTTTCCACCTGAGGACAGAGAGCAGAATCAGAACTACGTTATCTTACATGGTCCACAGTGGTCCCAGGGTCTGTAGAATGGACCCATGACCACGTTACCATAACAATTTGTTTACCAAAACTGGGTTACCTATGCCAGCTGGAGTAACATTTCTTAACTTCCTTATCTGTTGCTAAAATTCAGTTGTAGTTGATTAAGGAATTAAAAACTACCACTCCATTGAGTGACATTTACAAATTTAAATTTGAACAAAAAAAAGTTCAGGATCATCACTTTCAATATGGCTCCTGACATAGTTGTTATGAAATTCTGACGCAACTGCAACAAACCAAGCATATTTTGATAGGGACGATATCTACCGTGGTGAGTCGACGTAACGAGCTGAATCGCTCCTCCCAGGTCGCCGCGGCTTTGCGAAAGGCTTCGTGTCTGCGGATCAGCTGCTCCACCTCATCCACACTTCCGCCAAGCTCGTTGCTACTGATGAGGGGCTCCTGAGCCGTAAGCCACGCCTCCGCCACTACCGCCTCCTGTGCAAACTGATGCACCTCCAACACTAAGGAGAGGAAACAAAAAGAGCAGAGACATGATGAAACAGCATCAAATCTAAAACATCACACCAACTTGTCGCCTTGTCTTCGTGTTCCAGTTTTGTTCCTATTAAGCTCATATCATGCATTTAATTGTGATTACATTTTTTAATTGTTTGACAGCGCTACTATCTATATTTATAAATACTTTTAGATGTGTGTGTGTGTGTGTACTCACACTGCTGTAAGACTTCCCAGTGCTTGTCCCACTTTTCAGACAGCTCATGTTGCTTGGCAACCACTTTGTCCAGCTTCTCCTTGATCTGACAATCGCAACAGAATAGAATCAGTACACAACAGGACAAGTGAATAAAAAATGAATCACTCATGCAGATTTTGCATACAAAGTCTAAAACTTCAGCTTTTAAAATACTTTTAATACTTAACTAAACCCATATATTTGGAAAATAACACCACAGCTGCAACAACATCCTTAACTTAATAAGTTTATACGCCTAACTTACTGTCAACCAAAACATCTGGTAGAATTTTTTACTTCTAATGTCACAAAATGCAAAGAAAGAATTAACAAATAGATTTTCATTGGTTTCAGAATGTGAGGGACACATTCAAAAAGGAATGATATGGTGACGAAGTGAGGAATCAAGTTTTCATTTCCTTGATTCTAAAGCAGAAATCTGACCTAGGGGCTCTTGAACTCATGAGGGTTTGTTGAGTTTCTGTTTTTGCCGTGCGGCTCAGCTCACCTCCTCGGCTGCAGGGTTCCTGGCTGCCAGCAGGGTTTTTCCCATCTCAATACATTCCAGGATGCTCCGACTGCGAGCCTCCACTTCACACTTCAGGCTCTGGTGATAATTCATGAGCACCTCCACTGACGACACGTCCCTGAACACACCGCAGAGCACGCAGACACTTAGCACACCACAGATCTGTTCTAGATTGTTTCAAGTATTTTATGAGCCTCAATAATAATATCTTTGACATATTCTAGCTTTATTGGAAAGATATATGCAATCTTATTTTGTAAACTGAACATCAAATATCATTTTTAGAGTCCTCTGCTGTGTTATTGTCATTTGTTTAAATGTATTAAACTGTTGCAATCATCTAGAAAAACCTCAAGATGTAATTTGTATCAAAATACTTACAGGTTATGTACGTTTGTACTTCCACAAAAGTTGAAACACTTCATCTTACAGTATACACAGCTGTATAATTATGTAAATCTGTTTGTATTGTTGATTAGTTTAGGTAATGTTTGTGAAAAAATTTTTTTTTCATAGCATCACATGTAGTTTAAGTATTTTAATTAATTTAATTTAACAGTTTGTTAAAAACATCAATGTGCATTTAATTTAATTCAAACTTTATTATGTTTATATTTATTATGTTAAATTTTTATATATTTATATGATATTAGAGGGCCATTGACACCAGGTAGCTGGCCAGCAGCAAGTTATTAATTTAATATAATTTCAAAAGTTTAAAAACTACACTTAAAACCATCCTGTGTGAGTGTGTCTGTGTCCCATTCACACACTCTTTCCCTTCTCTTCGCCAGATAAAAATCTCTTTTTTCCTGGCCTTTCCATTGTCTGCCATTCTTCAACTTTTGATCGATCACTCAGGTAGCTGTGACGGTAACTCGTCCAACCACTGTGAACTTCATTCATTCCACAAAACAACTACAAAATAGTAACCCCTTTTCTTCAACCAACAAACTCAGAAATGCACACATGATACCGCAGAAGAGAATTATCTGCACATCTGCCTTTTTAATAACGATGATATAAAAGTTCAAATGAAGATGATATTCAGATCAAAAAGTTACATAGTACTGCTTTAAGTGAATACATTGCTGCTGGCTGCTACTGTTCTGTATTTGTCCTTTGGAACACCTGAGTGTACTGCAGCATCAACATAATTCAGCTCTTTTGTACAATATGCTTAGTTTTTACTTTATTATTTATTATACTTATTTCAAAAGTGCTTCTCATATTTAAGCAAAAGCCACAAGTACTGTGTATATACAGTATATATGTACTCTTATATCTTAGTCTTTCTTCAGATCTTTGTCTCAACTTGGCTTCATTGGAGTTGTTTTTGTGTCGCTGATTGTGTTTATTATCATTTACATCCTTAGTGTAAGAACAAAGAGTCACATATGATCCAGTCCACAGTAAACTCACTGTTACCTACTGAAAATTGGATCAACAGACATTTATCTAAAATGAGCACATTCTTAATCAAACAAAATAACTTTTTTTTTTTACATGTACGGCGGCCCCCCAAAGTAAAAATCCAACTCCTGTCACGATCCAAATACCTGACTGCATGAGCTTACTTTTGATGAACTTATTGGCAGTTCTCTTGTCATGCATGAATCAGCAGTCTAATATTATCTAACAACTGCCAATAAAGGATTTCCTCTTTTGCTGACAGTATCCACATCATTAATTCACTTAGTGCCTGGTATGATATTTTGGGGGACAACCATCCAAAGAGGCAGGCCATGAAATGAGACAAACTGGATCCAAGTGAGACTCCTACAGGGGTTAGATTCCTGGGTCTCTGTGGTGGAGAAGAACCTTTTCCTCTTATTATTTTGCATTTTTTTCTCTGCTAGGCATGACTTATTATTATGTTGTTTCGCTGTCTGTAAGCAGGGCATCTCAAAATGTTATTCACTGATATTTATTGAAACTTGGAGGGAGGAAGGACATGAATTAGGGAAGAACCCGTTAAAGTTTGGGAGCCTGATGGCGGCGCTGTAGTGCCACTTTTACGGTGTGAACGTGGTCTAGTCAATAACGTGTTAAATTTCATCACTGAGAGCCATTATTGGAGTACTGTTTGGCACTGGCGGAGGTATGCAGTCTTTGAGTACCATCTAGTTATTATGTTGTTGTTACCTGGGTTTCTCCCCGGCTCCAATCTGGCAGATGATGCTCTCCATCCACATGATCTGATCTCGGACCATCCCGAAGAACCTTAGCTTGTCTGTCTCTGTGGTTATCTGCAGCCGACATTCCTCGCAGGACGTCAGCAGCTCCTTCCAGCTCTGCATCACCTCGTGCTCGCAGCAGGCGATGGATTCAGCCTTCTCGCCAGCATACACCGTCCTGAGCTGCGCTGCGCTCTCCTGCAGCTGACGCACCTGAAAGCAGAAAGAGGGGGGAGGGTAAGGAGGACACGCTGAACAAGGCAGGCATAGAGATCTGAAAAAGTATAAAGAAGGAGCAAATGACGCAATAATCGCAGCTGCCGTGACAGCTGTGTGAAGGTCAGAGTCTGTCTCTGTGGCTGACGTAGAGCAACTGTGAGTTTGCATTTCTCTTGTATTGCTGCCAGCGTAGGAAGGAACCAGAAATAACCAAAATTGCCCTGGTAATCTGCATTTTTGCCCTGAAAACTCAAACAAAGTGGGGTGAAAAACATCCCCTGTATGACCAAGTGTATTGTAATAAACCATTCATAATTCAAATGAATCAAGGTGATTTTTATTGTCATTTTCCAGTGCACAGGGCCGTATAAAAGAAAAACTTGATGTGACCTCGAAAGTACTGCGTAAATGCATTTAAAAATAAAGTTAAATACGTGGCCAACATTTACACACAAGTAACAAAAATAGCACCACTTGCAGAGAATGTGCAATCAAATCAGTCAAGGTGAAAGCCTGCAAGATCACCATGGTGACGGAGGTAGCAAATATAGTTGAGAAATGAAATCAGAGTGTATATAGGCTGAGAGCTGAGTATTTGCCTGTTGATTATATAAGAAAGAGAAAAAGAGCGGTATGTGTGAGATTGCACCTGTGTGTGACTGTCATACATACATGCACACAGTACTCCAAGTATTTGTCCTTACTGTGGTTAAAAGCAAAAATTTATACATTTTTACAACATACATGCACGGATTCGACAGGACTTTGTCCTTCAGGTAAAGCTGTTGATCCTGTAAGGCTTTATTTGTCTGTGTCTGTACCTGTGTGACCAACAGCTGGATGTCCTGTTCAAAGCTGTGCAGAAGTCTCTGTAGCGTGCTGGTGTTGGCAGTGCCACCCTGCCGGGCTCGAACCTCTGGCAGTCTTCGATGTTTGTCCTGAATCTGAACCAAAATCTGAAAAACGATGAAATCTTACATGTATACAGCGTGTAGAGTTGAAGTATGTCCATCTTTCTATCCTTCATCCATCCAACCAGCAACTATTATACTGTTCAGGGTCACAATAAGGACCTAGGATATCACAAATATTCATTTACTTCATACCATACTTGAGCCTCAATAACCTTTATTTTCTCAAAATAACTGAAAAAATAAAATTATTAATCTGTTTCAATTCCAAATTGTTTTGTTTCAAGAAAAAACAACATTCAAACTTAATTTTCCTTGATCAATCAGTGATCAAGTAACTAATCTTATCCAAATTTCCCATAAAGAAAGAAGATAATAAAAAAATGCCTTATAACCTTCCCTGTCACCAAAATTTTCATACTTAGGTAGAAAAGCCATTAGACATTTAACAAATTCTCCAAACCATCAAATATTTCATACTCATGCAATCGCCCTGCAGTTACTTCAGAACCTGCACATTGTAGATGCACTACTGAAGGATTCTTTGCATTGTACCTCTCTGCAGTCGGCGAAGAATTTGTGCAGCTGGTGTGAAGCTGCGAGCATCTGACCTCTGGTCTCCATCAACTCCAGCAAGTCGGCCCACGCCTCATTCACACCGTCCTTCCACTCGGCGATGGTGGCGGCCTCGGAATGACCGTAGTCGATGAGCTCGTCCACCATCTGGTTAACGGCGGTGACGCGCTCCAGACCCACACTGCCCGTCTCTGAAGCAAACTCTGTAAACTTCTCCTGCAGGACCTGGAGGTGGGACGGGGGAGAGGAAAGACGAAAGGAAAAAAACAATAAAACATTAGATCCTGAGTTCAAAACTCCTAAGGCTCTTTTGACTCGCAGCCTTCCCTTCTGCCTAATTTGATTCCAAGGAGAGGACAAATTGGGGGCAGACATGCTACTATACAAAGACTCAGACATTTACGATCATTACCATCACCAACATTATCGTCACAAATTAAATTCAAATGTTTTTATGCTGTCAAGCAAACCCGCAATCCACAGTAAACTTGACGTTCCTGTGGGTGGAGGAAACCCACGCAGACAAGGGGAGTACATGCAATTTCCACAGAGAAAGGTGTGGAGGTCGACTTCGCGACCTTCTTCCTGTTAGGCCACAGTGCTAACCACCCACACCACCATGTTAAAAAAAATCCATGTTTAATCTAACAAAAAGTCAAAGATACCAATCTTACTTCAAATCTAATCAACTCATGCTTCATCCAAGTCCCACTCAAAATTTCATCAAAATTTTTAGTGACAGACTGCTTTAATTCCAAAATAAGCGTTGTCCGGGCAGAGTGTCGGATGTAAATGAATATTCATTAATTGCTTCTTCATCTGTCAGCACACTTACAGTGACATGCTCGAAATCTTGGCCCAGTTCAGGCGAGCTGGCGACCACCTCCCTCTGAGCGATCCACTGCTCCAGCTCGTCCACCTCCCTGTTGAGCTGGTAGAGCCAGTACTGCTGCTCCAGACGGCTCTTCCTCTCCTCTACCAGGTCTTTCAGAGACACGTACAAGCGGTCGATCTGCGACTGACGCTTACTGATGTGCTCACTGGGGAGAGGGCGAGAGAGAAGGATCGAGAGTGTGTTGAGAGCGTGTGAGACAGTGTGTGAAAGTAGGCAAGGGTGTGTGTGAGTGTATTTATGTGAGACACAGAGACAGTGAGTCAAAGTGAGAGATGAGAAGATGTAACATGACATCTCTTCTTCCTCTTACAAAATCTGCTTTTACAATAATAAATCCCCTGTGGACCTTTATTTTGTAAGCTATCAAATGACACTTACACTTTGTCTTTTATATGAAGTATTACATCATAATATTATAAAAAGAATGAATGGGCATAATTAGTTCAGACAGAAAACGTCACAGGGCACACCCTCATTTGCAGCAGCAATCGTGTAAGCAGATCTGGATCGCCATGAGTTGGAGCTTTCTGTTGGCCCCCGTTTGAGGCTGGCATCCATGGAGGGCAGGATTCTGTAGAACTTCCTGCCCATATCCTTGACTTCCCTTCCCGATCTGAATTTATTATCTGACTTCCAATGTAATCCGTCTAACATTGGTCCTCCTATATTCATCTGTTGCCTCCTTTAATTGTACATCTGTATGTGTTTGTGTCTTGTGTTATCCTGTTATGGTTTGTAAAATGACTTGAACAGTGCAAAAAAAAACGTTACGTACGCCATGATGAAGTCTAAACACAGGTAGTACTCTCCCAAATGTTGTGTTATATTGACTGTAACCCCTCGTTGGGTACTACCTTTCCTAACAACACTCTGTGTGTCTATTCTATCTCTCCACAACATTGTCTCAGCTCTTCCCATTAAAAAAATACAGATGTTTCAGGAAATATCATCGGAAAACACTTTATGAGATGTCATATTTCTATCTTATATCTTATCTGTGTGTGTGTGTGTGTGTGTGTGTGTGTACATCCTCACAAGTCGGGATGTCCCATCTCCAGCAGTTGTCTGCACTGCTGTGACAGCAGGCCGATGGTCTCAGCGTAGTCCTCGATGGTCTGTTCCAGGATTAAGTGTTTCTTCAGCAGCTGCAGTGTGCTCGGCTCGTCCTGATCACACGAGGAAACAACACAGACAAAATTTGCTTTGTTAACATTTTGGACGAAAAATGAGGGCAGTCATGATTATAAACGGCTATTCAATTAAAAAAGGTGTTCCAGGTACGTCTGACTAATAGGAGACCACAGCGCAGATAAAGAATGCACAAGAGGGATTATGGCCCAACTGGCCTTTGAGATTCCCCTGAGGGGGCTGGAGGATGTGGTCAAAGAGAGAAACATCTGGACTACACAGCACTTCCATTACCTACACACACACACGCACACACACCTTTCCCTTTTCCTCATTCATCATGTGCAACTCCTGTTCGCTCAGCCAGGCCTCCACCTCGGCCGTGTCAAAGTAGTACTGCTGGGCCTGGTACATGGCATCCAGGACCAGCTGCCTCCTCTCAGTCTCCACCCACAGCAGGGACCACAGCTGGGCCAGCTGGTCATGGCCTGCTCTGACACAGTCTGCCTCTGGGCTGCGGATGGAGGCGATGATCCCCGCTCTCTCCAGGACGTCGTCGATCCGGCCTCTGTGACCCTGCAACTCCCTCTGCAGCGTCTATACGACAGGCAGAGGGCACAAAGAGACACTACCTCGTGATCCCCACACTAAGTTCACCTATCATATACAGACACTACATGAATCTAATGCTCAATTGGTAATTTTTGACAATTAATTAAGTGCCAAACAAGTGTAAATTATCACTAGATTTTGCTACGCTATATACACATGAATGTCCAACAAATGATTAATGTGTTGAAATTTTTCAAACTGAGTCTAATATGGACGGTCATATTAACAGGAAGTCAACACCAGGGTGGTTTCTACCATACCATCTGTGAACAAATCTTCATTTCTACAATTACAAAGTATAAAGCACTGATTCAGTTTAAGCTAAAACTATTAGCATGCTAGCAAAGCTACTGAAGACATTGGCAGCCAGCTGGCGTACTAACTAGCATACTAGCTACAAAGTTCTTGGCTCGCTACCAAGCTACATCAACAGCAAATAAAGCTGGCACAAAGATCACGTGACCCTCGTGAGTCGGCTTGAATGTGGTTGTGGTTTACTGTTAGGCTAAGCTAGGCTAAAAGAGCTTGGATCAGTCAGAGAATATTGGAAAGACAATGAATAAAACAAGGTAATCAATGTACGGGCTAACATTTACCCTGTTCTGTGGCAACAGTAACAATGAATGCTACGCACAATGGTGGAATCCTGTTTATTCTACAGACGTCTATGGTTTAATCACATTTACATCACGTACAATGTGATGTAATTGCTCATGGCTGTGGATGGATTTTCTGGCAGTGGTTTGTCTGTTTGCTTACCTGGTTCTTCTTCATGAGCTGCTGGACGGCCTGCAGCGTAGAGCCGTGCTCCTGGGACATGGCCATAGGAAGGCGCTCCTGGACCCACAACTACAGGCACAACACAAGGACACACACTAAGATTACAACATCCAGGCTTTGCGGAACTGCATCTGTGGTTGTCTTATGCACTCATCTGGAATAATGCTGCGTAATCTCTCTCCCTTTCCCTTGTATGGAAATTTGCGCAGCATAATGACATAATTCTACGTCGGGTTCAGCTCAGCTGGTCAGATTGGTGCTCTGTGTCTCTCCTCCAGCAGCAGTGTGGAACCAGTGAAGCGTAATCTTACCCCATGCCAGCAGGGGGCACATTTTATTTGATTAGTGTATCTATCAGTTATTCATTCAGCAAGTGAGCACGTCTCCTCCATTCAGTTGTAGTTATTATTAAGTATAAAAATGGATGTTGACAGTGGATGAGGGGAATATAGATTTTGCTTAAACATTATCATGACAACGACACCGTTTTAAGAATTTACACTGTTTGTTCCTGTTATGGTTCTTTTGAAAACCCTCTGCTACAAAACTATTCTGGCTTAGTTTGGTTTCGAAATTAAATGACTAAATTATGGGTAGGGATGGTTTGGGGTGTAAGCGTTACTTATTCTTATATGATTATATTTCAAAGTAACTATTTTTATAATTTGATCTCTCATCTATGGGCCAGCCTCCGTATAGGGGTGCATATGTGTCTCTCAGCTGGCTTACTATCTCGTCCTCCAGGTCTCGCCCGACTTGGTGAACCTCCTTAGACGCCAGCAGAATCCGTCGCCTCTCCTTCAGCGGCTCGATCAGACGCACCATCCTTGCCTCCACGGCAACCTGTCGCTCGGCAACCGTCTCCTTGGTCTGAGTTTGTTGCGGTATGGAGGAGGCCTGCATCTGGAGCTGCCCCACCTCCTTATACCACTCCTCCATCTGGATCTCCATAGTCTGTGGGGAGGGGAGGGGTAGGAGGAAGAGAAGAGGGAGTTGAAAGAAAGTTATCAAACAAGAGAGAGGAAGGGAGGAAGTGGTGGTTAGGAGAGAAGGGTTGAGGCAGGAAGTGAAAGAAAGCAAATTGGGGAAAGATGAAGAGAAGAGTGAAGAAAGAACAGAAGAAAGAAGACATCCAGTCTTCAATGTACAACAGGGTATTACAAAGACTGTAGAAAAGGAAATAAAAGATTTGGAAAAAACAGTCAAAATGATGGAACTGTAGCATAATGTGTTTGGAAAAATGGAATTTGGGGTATATGAGCATATATAGAGTAGAGTCTGGTAGTCTATCAAAATAAAAGATATGTACTGTATTTGGCACCAGTTTTACCAGTATTGTAAGTGCTCACTGCATTGGAACTTAATTCTTGTAACATTTCATTTTTGTTTTATTTTTTCAAAATATTACAAAATCATAATCTCTTAAATTTACAACCATAGTCTTAATGCTCCCTGTTTACTTTACACGTTGTATACACACATTTATAAGTTAGTAATTAAATAAGGCATATCATAAGGGTTTCCATTTGCTTATTTTCATGATGGGTTCTATTTTGAAACCTGTGCACACTGAGTGAAAACAGGCAGTTCTAGGTCCTGTTCACATTGTCTGGAGAAAAAAAAAACACACACAACAATGAGATAAATGTGATAATTTAGTCAACAATCCACCAAAAGAAAGCAGAGTGGAGATAAAAGGAAAGCAGAAAGCAGCTGAGAGACAGTAAGTGTAGTGAAGGTTACTGTACCCCTTGCCAGGATGGATGCTGGATAGTGGAGTTTGGTTTGGAGTAAGGATGATGTGGTAAAGCAGTACTAATGGCGGCTTGTTAAAGGAAGCTGTAAGCGGCATGCTGTGGGGAGGAGAATGAGAGATGTCTGATGAAATGATAAAATAAAGAAAAAGATGATTCTGTGCCAGCTCAGAGCAGCTAAGGATGGGCGTACACGGTGCAACTTTGGCCTCATGTTCAAGCTCCCGATTGAATCTTTCCTGTTGGGAGACATTTGTATATGCCCCTGATAATATTTTAAAACATATTTTAGTTCCAGCAGACCAGTCAGGAAGTGATAAAAACCAGTGAATAAGAAAGACAAAGTGACAAACTATACCTCCACTGATGCCTATCATGACCAGGCAAAGTCATTTCCACAAGGTGACTTCATACCATTGTTCACTAACTTTTCTGGAACTTGCATATTTGCGTTGCGCATCACTGCTTTTGTCCGATTGTCCTGTCAACTCATTCATAAAGTGTACGAGGACGAATTATCTCCCAACTTTCAGAACCGACACCGTGGATGCCTTGGCGCCGGTTGTTTGAAGGATGCACGTTAAACTGTGGCATTATTGACAACACTGCCAAAGATGTTGGGATCAATATATCAAAATATAAACAATTAGCAAAGCACTTCCACCATAGCCAATGAGAGAAAATTGTAGAAGGAGATACAAAAAAACTGACAAATTCAGCGGGTTAGGCTTTAAAGGGTGTGGACATGGAAATATCCAAGGAAAAAGGAAGTTTGATTGCATAAATTATGATCAAAAATGTAAATGCAAAAACATGAAAGTGGTTGATGGAGCATCGTCATCAGGCTAACTTGTAACAAAATGTAATGGATTCTTCCCTAGGATTTTTATCGATTCCAATTCACCAAAGCAGGTTGTGTTGGGATGTGGGAGGAAACTGGAGTGCCTGGAGGAAACTCATGCCGGGGTGGGGCAGGGAGAAGTGTCTGTCAGTGGTTTGGTCAGTCAGTAAACAGTTTCTTCCTCTTTTTAATGCTGCAGTGATAAAAATTTTGGACTTCCCTGTGAACTGTAACCAGGGTAACGTTCCGTGCAGCCTGCCTTTCTGCATCATATGCACTGATTTTTTGGCTCACCGCTAGTGAAACTGGTTTAGTTTTATTCACTCTTATGCTGTCGTCACCAAGAGCATGAAGGTGGCATCCTTCAATACGGAACAAATCTGTGTTGTGAGGGTTGGGTAGAAACTGTAACCCACGCAAACTTGCAAAATCCAGAAAGTGCAGAAAGTTTAATGTTGGGCCGAGTTTACTTCCTGTCATTTCTACTACCAGCTTAAAAAAAGTTTTCAGGACTGGACCGTTTTGTATGCTTAAGTGTTTCCTTGTTGCTTTTGGTCCAGATATTCGTCAAATAAAGATCCAGAGATTTTTTGGTCCTTTGTACATCTGTACTGTTGAATAATTAGTGTTGATACATGTTGGTTTTAGAATTATTTTGCTGGAGTAATAAAAGAAATACTGTCTTGGTCATCTTGTCTTTGGGGCTCTTATTTATTTTTTACTTCAAAAGAGACTTAATAGTGATTCCATGAACCATTATACCAAATTAAAAATTAATGCTGGCATTAAAAAACAAAAGCCTGACTTTGCTTGAAACGAAAGCAAAAGCTGAATTCAAAGGAAGCTGTGAGGAACGTTGCTGCTAGTCATTTTCAGACATGATGTTTGGATGAAATTTTAATGAGATGATGTGTGTGGTGATAACAGTGACTCATTCTCAAGCAGCTTTACGTGGAGAGAGAAGCAGAGCGGCCAGCCTTCAGTTTCACATTCACAGTTTAGGTGAAGTGAGCAAAAACAAGCAGCTGTGAGACATTTTAGAGGAAAATGATGAGATATCTATCCAGAATGGACAGATCAATAATGAAATTCTATCATTTAGACGTCATGGGATTCAGACGGAAAACTTTTTAACTTTTAGACTCTGACAAGACCGCTGCTGTATTGATCATGAACATCAATATGTCGCTTGAGGGCAAACGCTCCCACATGACGCAGAATTTGAACGGTGAAATACCTGTAAACCATAAGCGTTGTTAGCCCTGAACTGAATTGAGCGTAAGCCCCAAATGTTTTGATCCAATGCCTGATTTGTCCACCCTCATCAGTAGAACAGCAGTGCATTTGAACAAACCTGATTTCACCCTTCAAGATCACTGTCGTGACTGTCGGGGAGGATTCAGAACTGAACAGTAAGTCGAGGAATACATGTGTAGCTTCGTTTGCTAAAATCTACTGTCAGATGTAAAGACATCATCACTAGTTAATTTATCTCAGCATCACATGAAAACAACTTTTGTTGTCCTGAGATAATGAGATAAATTAAGCTAGATAACAGAATAATGAACTTGTGATCTCGAGATAACAGCATAAACAGAAAATTGCGAGCACAGCCGTTCCGTTTACTGGTCAAGCCTGGCCTATTATAGTTTGTTCGATTTGAAACATCATATGCCCGGTGGGATCACTGACGCTGTTTAAGAGTGTTTAGTTGCTCAGATTAGTTACAGGTATGATGATATGGATATCCAAAGATAAAGAAACTAAAAAAAAGGTTCCACGTCACACCAACGATGCAATCTGGGTAGTTACAGAAAATTTAGAGAACAGAACTAATAATTAGTATGGAGGTCTATGTGTCAGCCATATGCAGACGTCGAGGGTCTTCATTTTGTTCTCATAGTACTTGAAAATGGTGTATTTAGACACTAAAATCCACCCAAAATTTGATAAATAATCAATGAGTGGAAGAGGGGAAACTAGGGGGTGATGCCTACAAAGTTTATATATTTTTTAGATTGCTTTTCGACATTTAATGCTTTATAATGATAGGTATAGTATAGAAACAGAAAGGAAGAACGAAAATGTACACCGCTCCAGTATGTGGTGTAGACTTGGACCTGGTGATCCACAGGGACGCCCCAACAAAAAAATATTGCTGCTATCTGATCTTCCACTTCCTCGTTCTCTCTGCGTGATCAAACTGTTTTCGCACAGCTCCACAAACATCTGCTTCCCCCAGATGCTATAAAATATTATTTATGAATGAATGATTCTCCATCCCCAACTAACAAATATTTGTGATTATACACATGGAATGGCCCAAATACATTATGCATTAAACCAAACATGCTGTCTGAAGTGGGGCGCCTCTCTGTCTTTTGGGCAGGAGCAAAACCAGCAGAGGGAAGAGTAAATACAGGGAAGCACTAAGACTGGAAATGGCAGAAATGATAAATAAATATGGCTCCTGGTGTATGTTTGAAATGATCTGTGCTAAAATATGGGACGTCTCTTCCTTTTACTTTCAACACGAGATGATCCCATATTATAACGGACTACTACACTATACTATATGCTGCTAGCTACAGCATTTTATCTTGTCCGACATGAATGAACGCAAGACAAAAATGCTGCACTTTAGGAGAGAGGAGGAAACTGTCGTCATGATGAGGATATCAAAATATCCTAATATCACATGAAATATTTATAAATGCTGAGTGAGGGATAGTATATACATTTCAAGGGCTGTTACAAGGGTGAGTCCATAAATGGTCAATTTACCAACACAGATCGTGTAGTCTTGCGTCTTAGACAAACGATTGACATTAGGTGGATTACTGTCTGCATGTAAACAGAGCTAATGTTGGCTAGTGTAGCACTGCCATCTAAATGCTGTCAATCACTCACTTGAAATCTTTGATTACACAGCATGCACCTTAATGTAACTGACATTGGCACAAATTGAAGTTAGCTTACACAGAGTAGCAGACCAGTGATTGCCAATCTATCTATCAAGGCATGTAAACGTCTTAATCTGAGTGCGTTGTCTCCACATGCACTTCCTCAATGGGCAGACAGATTGTACTTTAAAGCTGAGCACCTGTAGTTTTTTGAGCTGCTTGTTAACAGTGGTGAGGTCCTGTCCCTGGTCCACGTAGGCCAGCTGGCCCTCCAGCTGATTCAGTCTCTGGTCTATGCTGTTATAACTCTGCACCAATAGGTCAGCCTTGTTGGCCTCGAATAGCTGCCGAGCTTTGGCCTGGGTGGTGGTCTCCAGATCCTGCCAGCACTCCCTGATCTCCTCCAGCTTCTTCCGAACCACCGGGCTCAGCTCTGGTTTCTCCTGGATCAGCTGCTGGCCCTCCTGCAAGAAGGGGGGGAGGAACACAAGAGAGAACGTCAAGAAAAGAAGTAACGCCATAGAGGAAACACTCTATCTTACATGGAGGTCTGCAAGTATGAATGATGTATACCAAAGTAAAAGCACTCAAAGTAAGATATTCAACTTAAGATCAGCTGTCAGGTGAAAAGCTCACATCTCCACATCTCTACCATATTTGTAACTAAATGTAAAGTCTAAAAAAATGACAGGAAAAAAAGCAAGAACTCTAATAGCCAATATCACGCAGTTCATTTTTGCTTTTTTTTCATCCAAATTAATACAAAAAATATATTTATATACGTGCATATACTGTATATACATTATGCGTATATATACAGTACCGGTCAAAAGTGTTGGTTCCCCATTAGATTTGTTGTTTTATCAATGCTATCTATCTCTTCATTAGAATCCAACCAGAAAATGCAGGAAATGTGTCTGCAGTATTAAAAATCAGAAAAAAAACAGCTTCTACAGGCTAAAGCGTCAAGGATTTAGTGGGACCTCCCTTGGAACCTGGCTCTCTTCAACCTAAATGGAATGGAGCCCTAATTAATGTCATCCATAACACCTGGATTTGTCCTACTTTCATCACTATTTACTGTCAGAATGACTGCTGGGAGAAAGAACACCAAACACCAGGTTAGATAAGGACAGGCCAAGACTTTTGAACGGTACTGTACATAGAGTATATTTGTTTTCCCATTTATAAGTAAGGGAGACATTCTATTCTTTATGCTGTTCAAATAATTCACAGTAAGTATTTGCCTGCTTTCCCTTAACCGTGATGTATGGACGTACTGTTAAGCTGCAGGAAAAATTAACCAAATTTGCAAAATCAAGTGTATGCTAATTTCTCTATAGTCAAATGTCCATCCTTGTTAATGTTGTAGGCTGAGGTCATGTGACCCGCGTTAGCAGGACGTTCTGCATGTAAATGTGACAACATGATTTATTTTGGATTCAAAACGCAAAAACTAACAAGCTTCCATATCCAATCTGCCAAATTTATTAGAGGCGTTTTTGAATGTGTGGCCATTTTTTTAGGTACAAACGAGTGAGATTGTGCTTCTCTGTATTTACTGACTGCACTGTGGATGTTGGCTTTTACATCAACAGCACCCTGCAAAATGCAAAAAAACTGCCTGGTGGCAATTTACTGTAGGTTTAATAAATATGACCCAATGTTGAGATAATATATGTGCAGAAAATGGGAAATGGTAGAGGGATTATGTATGTGTGTGTGTGTGTGTGTGTGTGTGAGAAGAGATTAAACGTTGTCACATTTAAATGCTTCATAAATTACCTCTCTGAACCCTCCCCCCTCTCTCTGTCTGTCATTTTTTGGTCTAATTTTCCTTACTCCTTTTGTACTGCCACCCATTCTGACCCCCAACTCTCTCTAATTCTCTCTCACACACACACTGACACACACAAACACCAACAATCAGCAGCAGCACCATTCCTTATGTACACCTGCTCCCTTTTCTCTGCCACCCCCACAAAGAAACAGAAACCTTCCCCCCATCCAATTGTAATTCATTCTCTCGGGCTGTTTTGTGTCTGTGATAGTGTGTATGTGTGTGTGAAAGAGAGAGAGAGAAAAAGAGGGAGAAAGACCGAGAGGGAGCCAATTTGTTGACCTATTTGCTATTTCAGCCATCTGAATATTCTTTACTTCATTGTTGTTGTATGTTTTTAAACATTGACTTTTCACCTTTAAAAGAATCTGTTATTTATCTGCAGCAGCTCATAACAGACTTCCATGTTCTTATTTTTTTTAATATAATTTTATGCTGTTCTATTCTTAGAATCTATAGGATCACAGACTGTCCATTATTGTACAATGAAACACTCCAAGACGACATGGAACCCTTTATTTCTCAGTCTTCTTTCTGCCAAGGACAAATTTTAGTTGGTCAATTGGCGCTTGGTGGGCGGTCATTTTTAAATCTGCCAAGAATTTTTAATCGGTATGATAAAACAGCTTGAGTGACTCAGGTTATAATAAGATGTATAGATGCTGTACAACTCAAATTTCTATTTGCTCCATAATACTAAAATATGGCTGCCAAGGTTATCATCATCAAATAAAGCAGAGGCTAAAAAATAAATAAATCAAATAAAAATAATTAATGAGAAACAAGAAACTAAGTTGAAATTATAATGACACATTCCAAAAGTAACTGAAATAAAAAAAATGTTTGAAACTCAATGACAGGCCAAAAACTCCTACTTTCCTGATTTCAAGGCTTTAAAACAAAGCCCCACCAATTTGTTGGTTCGCTTTTGGCTTCATTTTGGACGTTGATTACGCCAAACAAAGTTAACAACGTCATGTGACACAGGATTGACTGTGTGCATCATTTCCTCAGGAATGTCAGGTCAGACACCATTTATGAAAAATCCTCGGCGGAAAAGATATGAAAATTTAAACAAAAAAACTGCATGGAAAATTAAGATGACAAGAAAAGTTAAGAATAATCAGTTTAGTACAAACTGTTGTTGTTGTTTTTTACCTTTGCCTTTAGGGCTGCTCATTAAAGTTTTGTCATTATTCATAACATTTGAGCCGTGACTTTTTGGAACATTTGGAGGTTTTCCTTTTTAAAAATTTCTAAAAATGAACTCTAGCGGTGGCTCTCCTGGTTTAGGTCACTGCACATACGCAGTGGCACAGGTTTGATTCGGACCTGTGTCCTTTGCTGCCTGTCATCCCCTCTCTCTGCCCTGTCCTTGTCTATCTCTCTACTATAACTATCATAATAAAGCAAAATTGCCCCACAAAATCTGAAAATCTGAAGTTAAACTACCCTGAAATTGAAATAACATTTAAAATCAATATCAAAATAAAAGCAAATAAAAAGAATTGTGAACTAGAGAGACCGACATGCCTGCATACTATGAAACTACTCGACAGTGTTCCTGCTGTGGTGTTACATCAGCTTCTACTGTGGTCTAACATTCCCTGCGCTGAGTGGGAGAACGCGTGGGCTCTTAGAGCTTCACCAGCAGCTCACAGCTTTTTACACACACACACGCATGCACGCACGCACGCACGCACAGACACACACACAGACACACACACACACACATGTCCATGGGAAACAACACTACTGCCTTTATACTGCTGGTGCTATGATGTCATTGTGACGCCTTCCAGTTTTTATTTATTAATTTCAATTAGGGTTGACACTATCGATGATTTTAAAAATGGATTAATCCAGATTATAATTACTAATCCAAATGAATCAAGTGCTCAATTTTAAGAGGGACAAGGAGAAATTACAACTACAAATTCCCAACTGATAATAATTTAACTTTAAAGTCATAATTTAATCTGAATATGCCAAATTAGGATTTGATACTGCCGTTTAGCACGAAGACCATTACGTGGTTCATTGATATAAAACTACATATTGCAAAAAAAACAAAACACAAACAAGCGGCGCGTATTTCATTACCACATTCAGCTTACTCATTTAAAATGAGTTTGGATTATGGTAATAGTGTAAACAAACATGGTGGCGAGGGAGGAAATTATGTATTTGTTTTAATTTTTACAGTGATTTTTCACTTGAATTTCTGCATTATTGCTTTTTTTCCCCCAATTTTAATCATTTTAAGTATTCCAATCACGGATTGGAAATGTAGAAGCAGAGAAATGAAAGAAATATAACCAAAACAAATGAAATAAGAGATAACGATGAAGAAGAAAAGGAGGACAGTGAATCCTGATAGTGACAGGAACAGACGGACGTTGGATCATCCATCCTGCCTCGCCTGGCTGCTCCGTAAATCACAGCAGACATCTGCTCAGCGCTGACTGTCTGCTGGCTGCTTGATGCGTCTGTCAGGCCAAGGACGCCGCCGCGATGCCGTCAATATTTACTCAACATGTGAAAAATCTGCCTGGAAGACCAAACACCAACCATTCCAATGCATCCACTTCATGCCTGAACCTCCACAGACCATAGGGAGGAAGATATTTACTAAAATATATGTCGTGGTCAGTTTTTATCCTATGATTTATGATTATTCAATGATTTATTTATTTTGGTCGGATTGTTTGTTTTTTACCTGTATGTGCCCGCCACTATAGTGATTCCGTTGGCCGGTCAAACCACGCTTACTTCCTGCCCCACATGACAACAACGAAAACTAATACACATTACAAACACAGAAAATGTACTACAAAGTCATCTGTAGTACACTCATACAATGTACTAGCTGCTGTAAAATAGCTCGTGTACTTTCACAAGTATACTTTATGTATACATTACTGTTGGCTAAATAGCTAGCTAGACAAACAATCAGCAGACAATATGTCCACGTTTTTAAGGGCGACACAGTGGCTTGGTGTTTGGCACTGTTGCCTCCCAGCCAGAAGATCATGGGTTTGAACCCTGGTCCTGGTTCTGGTGCGTGGGTTTCCGCATACTCCAGTTTTCTCCCACCTCTAAAGACTTGCAGCTTAGGTGATCTAAAAGTTCCCATTGGTGTGAATGGGAGTGTGATTGAGTTTTCTGTCTCTATGTGTTGGCCCTGTGATAGACCGGTGACCTGCCCAGGGTCAATCCTGCCATTCATCCCTTGGATGAATGGCATGGATAGAGATAGGCTCCACCCCCACTGTGACTTTAACATCGATAAGTGATACCAAATAGACACCAATGGATGAAATTTTCCTGTCAGTTCTTTTGCTATATATATATATAAAGTATAATTTGTATTTTTCATTTCGGCCTATTGTGATAAGCATACAGGACCCTTATGTTTAGCCATCTCAGAGTTTAATCAATTAAAGCAGCAGAACTGAAAATTATGATTTATTAGTTTAGTTAGTTTGTGTGTGTGTGTGTATGTTCATTCAGACAGATACATTCTTGCAGTGACTCTGGCAATGTTACTAGGGTCTCATTCCATAATCAAATGGTCCAGCGTTAAAAGCTCTAGCTTACATTCAGACACACTGCTCAACTCCACCATGCAGGCATGTTTACAAAAGCTCTGTGTGAATGAAGTGGAGAGAGAGAGAGAGAGAGAGAGAGAGAGAGAGCGAGAGAGAGAGCGAGAGAGCGAGCGGGTGACATGAGCTGGAGCTCAGCTTGTCATTCATAACAAGTTACAGTCATGAGGCCAATTAATTATCAGGCATGAGGAGAGACAAGAGGACAGGAAGTGACAGCTCGTCTGAGAAACGTTTAAAAACCTCACTGTACACCGTACACCATAACTCAAATCAGACTAACCAGCAAACAACAGCTCCAATCTGATCACTACACGCCGACTTTACTTCATTGCAGCAGGACTCTGGTTAGGCTAACATTTATTTTAAGGTTTGAAAAAAATCACAGCTTTTACTCTGTGAAACTATAAGAAAAACCCTTTGCCATTCAGGCTCTTTGCTTCCAATTCTCTTCAATCTCATTTGAGCATTAAGCACAAAGAGCCATTAAAGCCATTATCCATACACAGACACAGATATCATGGGCCATCGATCGAAGATGTGCGTAAAATTGTACACACATACATTAGATATTCATTACAAATGGATGTACACACATCTTATGTAGATAATAACGTTCAGTGTTTCCGCAAGAGTTTTTCTCCTGACCGGAGAGGCAGGAAGCCTTTTGAATGTTGGCACTGAACTGGTGCATGTTAGGGCAATTGAGAGGAAAACGTAGATCAGAATGTAACCTATATTTAGTGAACTGTTCGCCGTCACCTCAGAAAGTGTTTCCCTGTGACATCTTTCCCTGAAACAATTCTCAGTCTAAACTTGACTCACTGACTAATCATATGAAACAGAGAAAAGCAGTGAAAACTACTGGAAATGTTGCATACATATAAATATAAATATAAGTCTTGTCAATTTATTTGATCTTGCTCACCTAAAGAATCGATTGATTATTTGCTTGGACTGTAGTTCACGTGTGATAATACATTGTGGTTTTTCTTAGTTTGCCCCGGTAAGGAAGCCCAGTCATCCTGCAGCAGTATAACAGCAGAGTTATTGATTAAACAATGCATTACATATTCAGGACGATGCACAACTCAGCGTATAAGATTCTTATTACGCTCCTACGCAGCAACACCTCCTCCTCCAGGTCTGTCTGTTAATGGGAGGCTGAGAGGCGTTTTTTCACCTCAAACCGCCCCCAGAGACTTTTATTTTGGGTGGCCACTCTTCTTCGGTTTTGTGGGGTATTTACTGACGCTGGCAATGGTCACAGGCAAACACAGGCAGAGAAATTTTAACATATAGCCAACAAGGGCCAGAAAATCCATAACTTAAGACATCATAAAGCTATATATATACTAGATCAAACTGGGGAATTTTATATAATTTTGGCAATTTCTAAATGATTAAATTAAATGCTTTAAAAGAACCTGAGGAGATTAAAGATCGATGTTAATTCATGACTGGCTGCTTCCACGTACGGCAGGATTATGAACTGTGAGATATCTGCAAACTAATTAAAGAGAGGGAGAAGGGGAGAGTAAGAAATATTGAATTTTATGTAATATTGCTGATGTGATTCATCAGAGTAAAAAGAGTTAGAGTGGCCTGATCTTTGCCCTCTCCACTCTCTCTCTTTTCTTTAAAGTCCTGTTAAATATAGTTTAGTTAAAGAGCTGTATAAAGGAAGGAAGACAGAGAGAGAGAGAGGGAGAGAGAGAGAGGGAGAGAGGGAGAGAGATGGGGGTGGGGGAATGACCTTCACACATGAGCTGCACCCAGAGAGGAGGGAAGAGGACGAGAGGGAAAGGGGATTGGATGTATGTTGCCAGGCAACCGCCTCACGCACAGGAAGGAGGAGACACACTGCTCCAGCTGCTGCTGGCCACTTGACATCACGACGGAAACCGACACGGTCTTTTATTATAAAAAAATAAATAAAAGATAGAGCCTTCCCCTCTCCACACACCACACACACTACAGTTTGATGATCTTTATTTGGTTTAGGTATTTTGGCTCATATTTGTGTGTTGTGTTTTAGGACCCCTTGATGCTGCAGCAGGTATGGGTGTGAACACGTGGCTCCCCTCATACATTGGTTAGTTACACAGCGTGGGTATATCACAATAAGGTGATGTTTGAAAAAAATATTTATTGTCCTTCAATCCTGTAATCAATGATCTTAGATACATATAAATGTACTAAATGATTCTGAGGGAATGTCCACCTCGAGAGGTTTTAAAAGCACCCAAATTCATAAAGATCTTGCTGCAGTAAATCAAAACAAGTTTCAGCCATATTCTTAGTGACATATTGTTCATAAATTTGAATACTCTGACCGTCACATAGTCTGGTTTGTAGTTGCGCCTTGTCTGCTATCATGCTAGCTAGCTGCTAGCACGTCCGGTACCTTGTTTGAGTAATCCAGCTAGCACAAAGCTAATGGAAATGCTTTATCATTTGTAAAAAATATGTTTTCCTAATGACTAATATGGGGAAACACACTGAAGTAAACTTCCTGTTGAGTTGTCACTCCAAAGTCCAAGTCAAAGTCTCAAGATTTCTCCATAGTGAATAATTTCTGCAGGACAGAGCCAAAAGTATGAATGTATGCAACACATCATGTACATTCTTAGAACAGCAGAATCCTATTTATTATTATATATATATGTCACATTTTACTTTTAGCCACAGTACAGACAAAAAATTGGCGTGCATGTAAACATAGTGACTGATTGGGGCTTTTATTTCTGTAATCACATGATTTTGTCAGAATAAATTATTATTTCGTATGAAGGGGTGCTGTGGAGGCTCACTGGGATAAGAGGCGTACCACGTAACACAGTAACAATCCTTCCTGTCTGTCTCTCTACTGTAACTATCACACAGAATACCAAAATATAAAAATAATCAGCCATCTCATGGGAAGAAATGCAGTTACACTAATTGACATGAATAGTAATGATGTGAGCAGCACCGATTCCTGATTAATGGGCCATATTGACAAAACCCACTGTGAAATCCTGAGAGATGTTCAGATTTTTTTTTCACTATGCTGCGTGATATCTGACATCTGACTGAGGAAATATGAGTTAGATATCACTCCAGACAGATCAACAAAAATGTCAACAACTTTAGATGTCATGGAATTACGACAAAGGGCTCAAAGTGCTTCACAGCCCCAAAACAACAGATGGGTCCTGGCCTAGCCCAAAGATAGAGAGGAAGAACTACACCAAAAAAATTTCATGTGCGAGAAAAAAAAGGAAGAAACCCAGGGAGAGGAAAATCAAAGAGAGCTAGGGGTGCAATAGAAGTGGTACATGAGAAAGGAACCAACAGAGAAGAATGTAACAATACAGGAAGATAACATAAATGTAACATGGGGGACCTGAGAATCTTCATAATGTCGTTTGTCGTTCATGCTTTATCTCGCTCATTTCGCAGGCGCAAACCTGCAATGCAGCCGATCGCTAAATCTGGAGAAGCGCCGTTACACTGATTTGTGTCTAAAACAAGGCCACAAATCATTAATAAATATGGTCGACCGTCTTAAATTATCCAAATCAAATAGCCCAAATTATGACAATTTATTAAAATTATCATTAGATGGGATTGCGAATATGTAGAGTAAGAAACAGACGTTGATGGACACATGTACTCAAGAGTATATACTGTACATGCACAAATATCAGATTTCTGATGATCGATGGTTAAATATTGGTGAAGCATCAACAGAATCTGAGAAGCAAACGCCTTGTCCAACCCAGGGAGACTTCCTGTTTACCTGCGCATTACTAAACTATATTTCAGCACACACACGCACAGACACACACGCAGATGGTTGATGCTACCCTAATGGGTAGCTCACGGTTCTGTGATACAGAAATAGACTTTGGACTCTCTGAGGACACAAACAGAGAGACGCAACCAGGACGCAAGACACAGAGTGTTTGGACAGGATGTCCTCAAAGCTGCAGACTACAATCAGCACATTAATCACGGTTTACTTTATGTCGGAGGATTTCACTGTGTGTATTGACCCACATGGCACACAGGAGCAGTAAATCAGAATATTTGGAAATTCTGTCGTTAATGCTAAATACGAGGATTAGAGAAGCTCCTGCCAAGAGTCTACAGACCTGGTACGGGAGGCCAAATATCACCAAAAATGTTCCAACACAGTAACAAAAACAAAATAGGTGACAAAGTATGGCTGTAAAAAAAAACAAGTTTTGATTTTTTTTTTTTGGAGAATTCCAAATCAAATGCAACATTAATCTGCATCAACCCTAATAAGATGGCAACACTATGAATTCTCACAAGGAATGATTAAGTTGCTTAGTAACGGCTACGGAAGTGGATGGCGGGGTGAACATGCCAGCCATGTATGACCTCAGTAGCCAAACTCTTGTCGACTTGCCAACAGCCAGACGGCCCGGTGAGACTACAGTCTGCTGCTGAAGGAGTACAAGGACCGGGCGGTGTCAGCTACAGCTAAGATACACTACGAAATATTATAATGATAAAAATTTGACTGTGTTACTTTTAACATTATCGGACAACATTCTACAAACAAAGACCATTTATATCAACTAACGGGTGCAGTCATCAGGCCTGGTCAAGGCTCTACAAGGCCCACTTGGTTGTCAGGAGCAATTTGGGGTTCGGGTCTACAACATGGAGGAGCAGGGGATTGATCTGCCAACCTTCCGATCACTAGGCGATCGCCCTACTCCCTAAGCCACGCCCCCAACAATGAGTCATCCATATCACGATTAGGTATTAAATTGAATTTGAGTTCTGGATTTCAAATAGAAGCCAAGCAGAATCCTTCCAGATTAGAGACACAAAATATATTCCACATATCACTACTTCATGTCTCTCTGTCAGTACTCCAGTTTTGTTCTCCACTCACGTCAGCTGATAAAAAAGAGGTTTCCCCCCCTTTGCTGACTGTATGTGTGACACCTCAGATTTGATATCGTAAACATTTTTTGTAATTTTTCAATGTTTTCCTCAATCTTACCGCTTGTTTGCATTTGCTCTCTCTTGCTCTCTCTCCCTCCGTTTTCATTGTCTGTTGTAAGCGTTTTCCATGAACCCGCCTCTCTCTCTCTCTCCAGATAATCACGTGACCTGTGAATCTATAATGGAAACGGCTCTGTCCTTTCCAGACTTGCGGCCCTGCTCTATCTACATATCACTGTTTAACGTAACGCATCAATCAGCCCAACATGGGCCAACATAACAGGGATGCACGCACACACACACACACACACGCACACACATCAACCTCTCCGTGGCCCCTACAGAAGAGAAAACAGGGAGAAATGCCGGGCTTCTCGGCAACATGCAAACTGTAATTAGACATAATGAGCAGCTCAGGAGCTATGACATCACAGTGATCAGTCAGCTGATAGGATGAGGACGTAGAGGTCACACACTGGTAATATTTCATTGTTTTTTTACAGGTCTCTGGGTTCAGATCCTACAGATGTTGCACAATGATGTGCTGATGACTGAGATGAGTCTGTTACATCCATCGTTGTTGTTTATTCGATGTAGTTATCCATCAACGCCTCTCTGTGCCAGTCAGTTTAGCGGTTCGATCACAGCGGCTAGCTAGTCTAAGCTAGTCTGTATCACTGCGCAAAGAGTTGCCCTTACAGCTACGAGGCAATCTGGCGTTCATGTTTGTGCAACTCCATAAAACTCCATTTTTACAATTAATCACCTTGAGATCACAAATAGAAATAGACACACAAACACATGGTACCCCACACTTTTCATTCTACTGACTAGGGCATCATCAAGTTTACAATGTGCCCGGGTGAAGGTGAAGCAGACTACGTCTTAAAGTCTCACTCTGGTCCACCAGAAACAGCCGTCCTCAAAAGTACAATCAGGTAAAAAAAGAATTTCCCAAGTGTGATAATTTTCTCTCACAGTGGACCAGATAAAGAAACTATGGTCACCAAGTGAAGTGTGTGTGATGACTGAGGACTGTGTGTGGTAGGACTGGTTAAAACGTCATAATTATGGACCATATATGCGACCATAGCAGCCATTTCATTACAGCCGTATTACTTTGCTGTATTGTGGTTGTGAGCGACAATCCCACTGGTGTGAAAATGATGTCACTGCAGCAAGCCAAATGCACCGTCAGTGTCTGTACTGTTTCCACTCGGCCAAATATAGTTTTATTAAGACGGAACCACCACTCTGTCTTTTTGACATTTAAATGGAGCGAGTGGACTGTGTGTGGTGAATCGCAGTGGTGTGACCGGTTTGAAAATGAGAACAGTGGTAGGACTGCTTTACGCGTCATAAGACAACTGTTTTCATGCAGCAAAAAGTCAGGGGGAAAAAAACCCCAAAATTGATGACTGCAGCCGTATCACTGGTTAATCACAAACTTCATCTCTGGAATTGCTCATCAGTGTCCGTGCGTCCTTCACCGATGATCTAATTTCGGACTGATAACATACACAGAGCGACTGGCAGCCCTACAGCCGGATCACAACCGTCTACCTGATGAGCTGATAGGATAACAGACCACTACAGCACAATATGTTACAGTGACAATGCAGGTCGTGATGACTCTAACGGTTTGATTTAGTCTCATTTTCATTGCCTGTTTACCTTTGTTTAACCCATTTATGACACCTGTGTTTCCACGTTTTAGACCTCAAACAACTCACAAGCAAAACAAAAATTGAGTTTCGAACATGGAGTTAAATGCAGCGACGGACACAAAGGATTTCACTCTTGATACCGATTCAAGTATAGATTTTCTGCATATCGGCATTTGCTGGGAATAGACTGTCTTTCTGTAGCTCTTTTCTGATCCGCTGAAAAAGCCCTTTGCATTTTATGCCTCACCCACCCAGGGCTCATCCATTCACGCACAGAGTGAGTGTACATGAAACGCTGTAATCGAGCTATAGTCAAAGCTCGGATGGGCCAAAGAGCTGCATAATGACTGATAATGGCACTGAATCCAAATACAGAAATAAATAAATAAATATGGGCGTTGTGGCTTAGGGGGTAAGGGCGACTGCCTTGTGTTTGAAGGGTTGCTGGTTCCGTCCCCTGCTCCTCCATGTCGAAGGTCCCGGAGCAAGACCCTAACTCCTGTCGGTGTGTGAATGTGTGTATAAATGGGCGAAGGCAAAACATTGTAAAGCGCATTGGAAAAAAGCGCTCTAGAAATGCAGTCCATATGCCATTTAAATACAGAATTGTAGCCTGAAACACAGCATGTCTGTCTTGTTCATCTCATATCGTAAAATTGCCGAGCGATAATCCGACATTGTAGCTGTCATGCAAACCTACTGACAGACAGCTGAGGTGACCACGGACAGCACTCGTCTGATTTTAGGGAGCAATAAGGTGTTCGGGGACACTTTGACATGTAGGAGCAGGGGATTAGATCAGTACACAATCACCTGACCCCCTGAGTCACATCACTCTCCTCTGAGAGAACTGGATCTAGATTCGGGTCTAGTTTGCTCCTGTTTAGTCTTGCTCTCAGCCCCGGTGCTCATCACTTCATTCATTTAAGTTAGCTAGCTAGTTAATGCTAACGCTAGCTGAGCGCTGTAGCTAGGTCACGCCTTGCAGTAATAGGAAGTAGCCTAGCTAGCACATACTAATATTGTATGACTTTGTGGGGAAATGTAAAACTAATGGTAATCAAAGCTACGCTAAGATCTACATATGACATCACTGACGCTCGTGTCCTTTTCCTTAAGAGTGACGGGACGTCACAGTAGAATGAGCCTCATTTCAGCCACTAAATCTGTCTTTGTTGACCTACATATAAAGGATACCATGATATAATTTTTGGGTCATACTGGCCACCACTAATTCTTCTCCTCTGCACAACAGAAAAGGCTTCTTGTCATCCATCTTTCATTTAGCTTAGTACTCATATTTCAATGTTATCGGAAGGTTACAAAACTTCACGCCGTGCCAAAAGGCTCCGGAAAATTTCAAGTGAAGCAATTAAAATGATGATGATGTCCTTTAGGTTTGCGTTTTTCCCTCTTGCAACTGACATTTAACTGTAGTAAAGAGGAATAACAGCAGGTTGGCAAAAATAATAATAGTATAATAATTCCACGTCGGCGCCACGGGAGCTCGCCTGGTGGAGCGCATGGCATATTTCGCAGCGGCGCATGTTCAATTCCGACCTGCACCCTTTGCTGCACGTCACCCCCTCTCTCCATCCAGACCTTCCTGTCTGTCTCTCTCTCTCTACTGTACCTGTCACGGTGAAGCAGAAATTCCAAAATAATAATTCCATGCAAAATTCCACTGTCACAATAAAGGTGACGTCACTCACTGACATTCCCAAACAAATCAATCTGACGATGCTGGGAGTGCATCTTTAACCCTTAGGACACAGGGAGCTGTGGAGACAAGACTGCTACATCCATTTTTTTCTCTCATTACCTTGCATTTTCTGCCCCTGTGTTTTTATTGTTGTTTGTCCAAACTGGGAAGCCCTGGCCTAAGCAGCCTTTCTAACAATAAAATCAACAACCTTGTCATGTGACACAGGGCTGACTGCCTGCTTCATTTTGCTGGGGAATGTCATGTAAAAACTTTGCATGTGAAAACTTTAAAAACAAACCTGGAAAATGATCAAAATTTACTTTTTTAAAAAGAAGAAATGTTAGGGATGATCACTTTCACGCACGGTGCTACAGTCAGACACAAATGAAGCAAAATCCTATACAAAGGTGAGAGTGAAAAATTAAAAATCAGTCGAGTCATTTCAATGATTGTACAAAATGTAATTGATGTCTAGGTTTTGTTTTGTTTTTAATTTTTTACATTGGCTGACCCATATATTGGTTCGGCAATTTTATGGCCAATCGCAGATATATCGGTATCGGCATATATGTTCGCCGATTTGAACCGATATTAACGCCTATATATACATGTATGTATATACTATATACTCTATATAAACAGTACTGTTAAAAAGTCCACCATTAGATTTGTTGTTTTATCAGTTCTATCTCTCTCTCTTCATTAGAATCCAACCAGAAAATACAGGAAGTGTGTCTGCAGTATTAAAAATCAGAAAGGAACAGCTTCTACAGGCTAAAGAGTCCAGAATTTAGTGGGACCTCGCTTGGAACCAGGCTCTCTTCAACCTGAATGGAATGGAGCCCTGATTAATGTCATCCATAACACCTGGATTTGTCCTACTTTCATCACTATTTACTGTCACAATGACTGCTGGGAAAAAGGTCCCCTAAAGCAAACAAAGATATCCTTTGCAACTGGAGAATTGTTTCTTTAAAAACTAATTTTAGTGCCGTCAGTAGCAAAAGCGTCACCTTTACTGGCTTTTACAGGCCACACATAAAGACACACGCAAGGCAACGAGTGATCTGGTCTAAAATGTGCTCACACATCCATGATAGGGCGGCGTGGCTTAGGTGGCAAGGTGATTGCCTAGTGATTAAAGGGTTGCCAGTTCCATCCCTGAGAAGGTCCCTGAACAAGACCCTAACCCCAAATTGCTCCCAACAAGTAAGTGGGCCTTGCATAGTTACTTCGGCTGTCGCTGTGTGAATGTGTGTATGAATGGGTGAATGCGAGGCGAACATTTTAAAGTGCTTTGGAAAAAAGCGCTATAGAAATGCAGTCCGTTTAGCACGATGACTTAGAGCAGCAAAGATGTGAGTGAATGGTGGTTATAACCTCTTCTTAGCAGCTCCCAGTAAACCCACTGAAGCCTGGACTGAAAACCTAATTACTCCACATCTGTGTCAAAAGCAGCTTCAAACATGAGGCTGGTGTGTCGTATAATCCTCTTTAATCAGAAACAGATCCTATTAGGGCACAGTGTGCTGATGAAGGTTACACTCTTCCTCGTCTCTGGTACAAGACTTGTGTTGCGGGTGTTTCGGTGAAATTTTATTTTATTTTACTTTAATGAAGTAGCTGATTATAACCCATTAATCCTGACAGTTCTATTCACGAGCAATGAGCATTTAAGCGCACCAGACCCATCTTTGTAGAAACTGTCATCTATTTTCAATCATCTGCATCCTATTGATTCTCAAGTGTCTAAAAGACATCATTTAAGTCATTTAAAATACATGAACTATGGCTGCTTTTGTAGCTCAGCGGCCTAAAATCCATACAAACTAATTTTCTGACATCTTCACTCAAACTATACATTGATAGGGAATATTTAGGATCACACTGGACAAAACGCCAAAAGTCATGAAAGCTCAATCAAACAACATTAAAGTGATAACACTCATTTTTCTCTCTCAGAGTTATAAAGGCTAATAACAGCAGCTCGGAGAACAGCCATTCCCATACTGTTATACTATCTAATAACGTTCCTTAATCTTTGGTGGTGTTGTGGTGTTAGCACTATGGGGACAGATTAAGGATGAACAGACACCTAAAGACAGAAGCAGACCCGTACGTGCAGAAAATGACGAGGAATTGAGAGACGTGGAATCAATCTGGCAGGGGTTTGGATTTTGGCACCACACCAATGCGTCACATCTGATCCCCTCTTAGTGCCAACAACAACTGTGGGAGTCAACACTTGTCCTTTTAGGTCCAACACAGAGACGTGTGTGAAAACCAAAAATGAGTCAAATTACTTTGCAACAAAACCACCATGGAAAATTACAACAACAGAAGTTAAGAATTCTCATTTAAAAACTCCAAACAACAAAAAACCCCCACCAAAGCTGTGGCTACGATACAGGACAATGCAGCAACTCTTTGGTGGACGACAACTCTTACCTTCTCAATCTTCTCCAGCCACTCCTTATTCTGGGCCAGCTCTGCCATGAAGGCCTGGTGCTTCAGCCATTTCTTATGAAGCTTCTGGGTTTCATCCCGGTTGCCGTCCCTCGCCATAAGCATCTTCTCACACACCCAGTCACCCAACTGGATGAGAGCAAGTGAGCAAGAGAGCGAGCAAGAGAGAGAGAGAGAGAGAGAGAGAGAGAGAGAGAGAGAGAGAGAGAGAGAGAGAGAGAGAGAGAGGGAGGTATTAGTGTTGGATATGCATGCACACTTCCTAAATTTGTGGTCACACATTCTCTCACACGCGTTTGGTGCGCGCTGAAACTGTCTCTGCTCTGTTAATGGAACATATTTCCCAGACATGACAACATACAAAACACTCCTGCAATGTGAAGAAGCAAAATAACAACAAGATAGCACGACCGGAGTATAAAAACATACAATAAATCATTCAGTATTGCACATTTAACGCAACACAAAGACATGCATGAAGGTCTAAGTGATAGAAATGAAATTTTCAAATTGGGGGACATGACGTGATTTTTTTCCCCTCCCCCTTTTGAGTGATACTCTTTAGTAATTTACTGGTTTTGATGACATTACATACCAACTAGGTCACTGACGTTTGGTCTTTGTAAGTTGCACCGTTTTTGGCAACAGCGCTTACGTTGCAGAGTCACAAATAGAACTGTGTTACGCCATAACGATGGTAATTTAATGATGATGATATTTGGTGATTTTATGCAGGTCCATTCTGCAGATTACAGATTACTCTGGACCTGTGTATCCCAAGTATTGCCAAAAAAAAGTCAGTGTATGTTATTTCCTAGAAAATCACTATAGTGTGTAAAATCACTGTAGTACCATTTTAAGCGTCCCTTAAAGTGGTACAGCCCTGATTACAGTGAACACCACGCAAGTACACAAAAGGTGAGATAACTGTGTGTTCAAGATAACAAGGACATGTGACTGACATGATTCTACAGTCAATGTCCTTTAAGTTGATCTACACGCTACAACCAGAGGGTTCAGGTGACATTAGATGTCCTGATAATGTTGGAAATATCCAATATCACCACAAATTGTGGGTCCCAGCCTGAGTGACTCCTGGAAAGGTTTTCCTTTCAACTTCAGCGGTGTAAACAACTCAGCAAAGATGAGGAAGCTACAGACTAGCACAGTGGGGACATGTATGTAGACACACGTGCACACACACATACATAACAGCATACACACATCCGGAAAGTAAAACGCTCTTAAACAAGAACCGTTTGATTCAGTGAGGTCGTAAGAAAACGCTGCTACCCCCACGCACACACACATGAAGCTCAACTGGCAGGATAAAAGGACACATCTGCATTGAAACCAAAATACACACAGAGAACACCTGACAGCATCACCAACACATTGAGGTCAGCATCAGTACCAGCATCTGCAAACATGATTTCCACCTCCATCCCTCTCTCATCACCCAGACACCCACTACCAGGAGCTCCTACACAGGAAATAACCTGTTTACCGGCAGCATTTAACAGACGCAGCCCACGGGGTTGTGGCAGCTGCAAGCTGCCGCTGCTGCTATCTGCATCCTTGCTTGTCTGCTTACGTCCCACAAAAAGCTC
>OMNV01007630.1:0-33405 GCA_900303265.1 Brotula barbata
GCAGAGCCGAGCTTCAAAGCACCGCCTGCTTCATCAAAGACTCGACTCACTGAAGGATATGACCACACTGATGCCATGCATGTGGGGGAGCATGTCTGTGTGTGTGTGAGCGGGGGAGAGAGAGAGACCGAGAGAGCACATATATTTGTTTGTGGAGTGAAAACAAGAGAGGGACAGATGTTTGCCTGACAAAGTGTGTGTGTGTATTTTCTCTTTCTCCGGTAATCCAATTGAATCCTCCGCTATAAATGATCAGGCTCGTGGGTTTACTCCAGCATGAATCCGTCACCGGTGCTTCCCACGGGGCTGAAAAGGTACTGAAGTGTAGTGTGAAAAGAGTACGCGTCGCAATCCAAAAACCGGTCATCACGCGCGCACCAAAGCGAGCGGAGGGCTCTGTCGCCGAACTCCGCCGTGCCGGTGAAGTGCCACGTCTCGGGAGCAAAGTTGGCACACCTGATTGTCAGAGGCTGTGTGTAATATATCCTCTTAAGAAAAGCCAGCATAATCACAGAGCCTCCGTGGAGTTTGTAGAGCCGGGTTTAAAGGAGCACAGGCAGCGTAGCACAGATAACCGCCATTCAGAGCCACATAATTTCACCGCTTCTGCCCAAAAATGAAATGAGTTCTTCAAAGGGCTGAGAGCAAGAAGCACCAGGCTGACTCGCTGTAATGATGAATAAATGAATGATTACATTACCAGGATGTAATGTCATATGTTTAAGAGAAAATGAGGACGGCGATGGTTTCAAACCCTCTGGTGTGAGATCCGCCGCAACATGGAAACACTTAGGTTTCTTTGGTCATAGCAGGGCTGTAAAAGGCTGCATAATCAGCAGACTTGGAGCTTTGAAACCCTGCCAAAGTTTGGCCTCTTGCCAAGGGGATGCTGCGATATTGCAATCTAAACGCGGAGGGGAGAAAAAAAGAAAAAAAAAGAAGAAAAAAAAAGCGCACTTTACCCTCCAGCGTTATTGTGGAGAGCTCTGAAGTGTTTGTGCATATTTGGGCGGGAATATGAGGAAACGCTGCATTGATCTTCAGCGGCTTTGAACCAATCAGAGGACTGCTTGGGTTTCCATCAGGTGGCGGCTGAAAGGTAAAAAGGGGCTCAGGAACACAGAGGAACACACACGGGCAACAATGTTGTTTTCACGTTTCTGGGCGTCCTAAACACACTGCGAAAATTATGCAATTCGTATTTTGGTGGTTAAAAACGACGAGCAGGAAGTAAAGCGGGAAGTGCGACGCCGCTGCAAACAAATCGAGATGGTAATTTATACGATGATGTCTTCATTTGTGCGTGTTTTATTATTCTCAGGTACGAGTAAATCAGAGAGTGGGAGTTGTAACGGAGGTGTTAGAGCTGCAGCTGTTGAGCTCATCTGGGAGCCCAGAGGCAGAGAGAGAGAGAGAGAGAGCGAGAGAGAGACAAAAGGATGGCAACGTGAGCAAACACAGAGTAAGCACTGCACTGCTCCACACGAGTCGCGAGCGTCAGTAAGTAACACAGACGTGATTGATCCCAGCACTCGAGGATGAGATCGTGCAGGGGGCAGCTTAACTTTCAATATCCGCAAAACGGAATCGAAATCCAATCGGACAACTGAGGTTTTTGCAATAAACACACATTTCAGGAATCAGTGAGCCGTTATCGCATAAACGGCAGCGAGCGGGCCGAGGCTCTCCCTAACATGTTCTCTTTATGACACTTCCCTCGGCTTCAGTACACATGATCGCATTACAGCAGGTGCTTTCCCGCTGCAATAAGGTATTTTTTTTTTTTACGGAAAAAGGATGGAGAAAATAACGTTTGTGTTCACTGCAAAGCCCGTTAACGGTTTTATTTGAAGGGAGGAACGTCTAAATGTACTGTAACTGTGCTGCCACCGACAAAAACACCAGTCCGGTGCTGCTGTACACGGTTTAATGATGTATTTATACACCCCCTACTAAAGAAATCACTCAACGTAAACATGACGGGGCAACTAGGTGATTACTGATAGATGCTCTAAGACAGGGGTTTTCAACGGGTGGTCCACGGAGATGCGGCAGTTGTTTCATTTTAATCCCAGAAGCACTTAAAAGTATTTTATTGTTTTTAAATTGGACATTTTCAGCTTAGGTGACTTTTCCTCTTACGAATACAAATAGTAACCAGCCGGTTCACTCGTTGGTTCCTTACTGATCTGGGGTGTCTTTTTTGCACCTCTGTGAAAGTGGATTTCCCACACTGTCATACCTAAAGAACAAGTCCAGGACCAGGATGGAGACAGAAAAGGACATGAGACTGTCCCCGTCTGCCGCTGGACTGACATTTAGAGGTCCCCAGAGGACATCAGAGGCCCCCAGAGGACATCAGAGGCCCCCAGCTTACCTCTCAGTCTCTGAGCCAAAAACTCCTGAATTAAGCTCAAGTGTCCTTGATGATGAAACTGGATGTGCCTCATTTGCAAAGACACTCATTTGTTCTGCAGCCCGTCGTCTGCTCGGTGAGACAAAGACCCTTTTGGCCGTTTGGTTATCAATACAGAATTACAGCAGAAGAAGAAGAAGAAGAAGAAGAAGTGTGATTTGAGAATTTAGCGAAAACTCTAAAACTCCCATTAGCGTAGACATGCCTTTCAGCTTTAGTCAGCTTCTGTCTAACAGCACTACAGAGGAACGGCTGATGACATTCCCTTTTGCCTGTAATCTAAAATCCTCATTGTTTCAGCCTACACCAAATCATCCCCTCAGGATATGAAACATATGGTATTGTTTTCCTCTCGATATTCCGCGGGCGTCATGATGGATCCACTTGATTCTTTCACTTCCAGCCTCCATCCGTTAGGCTATCACCCTCTGTAAGTCCACCTAAGGGACCTACTTAGACGGTAATTTGTTCTCTGCTCTGATTGGCCCGGCGGGCTTCCTGTTGCTGTGTACACGCTGTTGCCATGGTTTCAGCCGAGGCTGCGCTGCAGTGTTCGCTAGCTCCATCTGTCTTGGGTGTCAGCTGGGTGGAAAATGCTGTGATTCCACTCATTTTCTCACTGGGGGGTGGCATCCATCCTGCTGCCACTCCTCCGTCTCCGCACTGGCACGCATCAACACAATTCCCCACTCAACTTCTGACACGGCGTTCGACGATAAAGAGGACCGTTGTTTGGAGTCAGACACGCTTCATCAATTTGAGAGGACAATAATGTTAGGAAAGCTGAGAAGATTTGCACGACTCTTGCCAGAAGACCCAGGTGCACGATTCAGGCACGGAACGAGTGCAGAACAAAGCAAAAACAGCAGAGTACAATGAGAAAGAAGGTCACTAAGATAGCAAAAAGGGAAGATGGCACGAAGGACAAAAATCTTTTATAATGAATAGATGGAGCTGAGGGCATATTCCAAAAAAAATAAATACATATTTTTACATTTTTACCTTGATGGAAAACATTTTGTTTTGCTATATCGGAAAACAGTGGGTGCAACGTGTCCAATCCCCCGCAACAGGCCTCCATTATTGACTGTGTGCCCGCTGAGGCAGTGCCAGAGAAAAGCCATGCTTCAGGGCATCAGGATTGTAGCTCTGTCACCTGAGATTAGTACTGGTAAAATTGTGGGCATTGGCCCTTGGCCGATTCACCAAGAACATGCCAATGCGGTTTTGTCCAGTCTGTCCTCAGGGTATTGTTGATATTGTTGGTACTGCATGGAATTGTATTTTTGTGTACATTTTGAAGATGTACTTACAGAACGATCTGGAAAAACGACAACGCTACAGCGCGGGTCGATCTCACGTCGCTTTTCTGTGACAAAAGAGCTCCGATTTTCAGTTCAGACTGAAACTACGTCCCATACTAAGCCAGACACATTTAAAAACACTTTTTGGGTAAAAATGTTAAACATCTACACTGGCATTTTCACAAAGTTTTGGCGAATTGATCGCCAAAACCAAAAAAATGGCAAAAAACGCTTCAATGCCTCTAATGGGCAGGAAGCAAACAGGTTTACGTCGTTTCCGCCTCAGGTGTCCCTCAGTTTAATCTGACGTGAACATGAGTTGCGTTCCTTCCTCTGGAATACCGTTTGGATGTTGGAGAAAAATATTTTCTACTCCAATAATGCAGTGAAAGTAGATAAGGGAGAAACATTTGGACCACATCGCCTACAGCGTGGCTACCTTTGTTCACATGACCCTCATTCATCATCGTCATCTATATTTTCCTGCTACAAACGTACTACAGCTTTGGGATTCATCCAACCTGGAGAGAGTATCTGAAAGGTCTGCTTTTGGCAGATGAAAATGTCATTTTAGTGAGGACAGAAAGGCAAAACGGGGGGAAAAAAAATGCTGAGTTTTCATTTTTATCCGGCTTAGCGTGGATGTAGCCTGAATCTTTTTCAAAGAGGGTATGTAATGGTGTTTGATATTCCCCAGACTCCCACACACTAAAGGCCCCAGGGTCATTCCAGGGAACCCCCATCTTGCCACAAATGTCACGGCTCATAGATATCGCGTGCGCCTCTTTTGGACTTTGATGCTAATTAAATGTTACTGTTCGCCAAGTGCCAAGAAGAGGACGTGTAGCGATGAAGGGAGGACGAGAATCAGTGACACGGGAAAAGGAAAGCAAAGGAAAGGAAGTTAGGATTCATCATGTTAACCTCTAACATTTCTCTGATGAAGAGCTGGCTGATCACACCGGGCTGGAGGAATTCATTCTGGACGCTAGAAACGTGCGCCCGGAGGCAGCCGTCAACTCGATAGGCGCTGATCACATGAGGGGTCCCGCGATCGATCGGCCTGATCGATTGACCCCTGGTGTGAAGAACCGCAGCGGGCTGTCAAGAGGGGTCTGACTCCGGCATGTGTGCTCGTGAGCGCACGCCTGCGTACGCGTGCGCTCGTTTGGCCGGCTTTGTCACATTTGACTGCTCGGTCCTGTTGTGCCCATCAGTTCTGGGACGGAGTCAGAAGTTTAAATGTTATTTACTGACGCGTGCAAAACAATCAGCTTAACACGCCGCTACATTACCAATTATTTTCCGGCCCGTAACAAAGCAAATCCTGCAGCAAAGAGCGAAAGTCGGTCGACAAAGCTGCGTTCGGATTACGCCGTCGGGGCGACGGGCGTTCAGCGTTCACTGAAGCAGTGACGCGCGTTTCGCCGATTTATCTGGACGAGCCGCTGCTTTGTGAAAGTCACCCCGACGGGGTTATTTCCTCTAATGCAAAGGAGAGTCAGCACAAGCGACGACAACCCTTTGTGCAGAGCGGCGTTTGGTGATGTCCTCGCCCACTCTGGACGGTCGGGCGTCTTCGGGGGGACAAGTCAGGGATCCCGTCACCCCGAATCAGCCCGCTGTCCCCGGCGTGGCGAAGAGAGCAGGCTGCTGGTCATCTCGTATTAATTTCACTGGGAAACTGGGAGCTGCGGTGTCCACGGCGTTGACAGTAGCAGTGCCAAGATGTCTCCAGAGCGGACCGGCTGCCGCTCACATCACACCTATGTCCAGACACCGAGTTCAGACGGGTTTTTTTTCTCTTTTATTTACAGCCAAGCACGTGGTATCGGCTCATCTCAAAAGATGGAGGCGTGTGAGGGGAGCTGGCCTGCTGTTCCGTTCCCGTAGTTGGCAGCTAACGTGTGTCCCCAGTTTGTGATGGCAGATGTGTCACATCGTAAGGGCAGCTACCTGCTTGGCAGCTGATAGCCATCGCACCACAGCCATGCTTGCCACTGTCTCTCTCTCTCTCTCTCTCTCTCCATCTCTCTCTCTCTCTCTGGGTTATTCCATCCCACTTGGTGTCTGATCTTAACGTTTGCCACTGCCCCAAATGCTCCAATTAGCTCACAGGCGTAGACACAAGCGAACTACTCCACCGAACTTAACAAATCAGAGCATAAAAAACATTAGAGCGGCTGTTAGACCATTGGATCAAATCAAGTGTGCAGATAAGAGAGACGCTTTTCTCCTGAGAAGCAATTAATGAGGCCCGCGTAGCAACAGCAACTTTATCAAAGTACACGGCTTTGCAATTACATCTTGATTGCATATGAATACTGTATATTCATTTTTATCGTCACCTCTTCTGAGTTACGTCCTCCTCGCTCCTCTTTCAGTGACAAATCATAATCTGCTGTTTCCTCGCAGCCAGATGATGCTTCGCCAGTAATAGGCCTCTGATTGCCTTTAAAAAAAAAAACGATGCACCCGAGAAAGGCGAGCGAAGAAAATAGAGGGGTGCGGGCGGAACGTTGGGAAATGTGCCTGACTCCATGACAAGGGCTCACAGTGAGGATACGGAAGGCGCCAAAACAGTTTGGCACAGAAAGGGAGCATTTTCCAACCCTGCTACGTTGGCAGGTTGCCTTTTCTCCACCAGCCTTTGGTGGTTTCAGCCAACTTCACCACACCGACGCTGGACGGACACTTCTCTCTCTCTCTCTCTCTCTCGCTCTCTGCAAATCTCTGACAGGCAAATCAAAACATGTTTACCTCCCCGCTGAGTAACAAGGTAGGATAACTTAGATCGATGCAATCACAGAGCTGGTGGCAGAGCCCTGATACGACAGGGTTCATTAAAAGCTCACATTAACGTCAGACTTCAAAAGCGAACGGCCTGATTTTGCTCTGATTGACACCTTTGTAATCGTGATGATTTGGCAGACGGAGATCGAAGGGAGTACGAAAGGAAAAAAAAAAACGAAACTTTTACGTTGTGAGGAAGAGGAACGAAATGATGACCCGATATGGAAACGGTGGGCTGAGCAGAGGTCACCATGTGTTCAGTTCTTGGCTGTAATGAAAAGTCATTGACGACGGAATTGGTCCGATGTCGACCTCCAAAAACAGTTTGGGAGACGGAAGAGGAATTGGGGGCAAATAGGCTCAAGGAGAGCAGGAAGAGTGATGGAATTGCCTGCGGAGAATTGTCATGTCTGGATCCACTTTAAGGCAATGATGTGCAGGGAGCAGCTGGAGTGGAGCCATACTTTACTGTTCTTACCCGATGGCTCCGGGCGACGTGCGATGTACTTACAGGTCAACAAAACCCCCGCCGTTTAGAGATGTTCATCACCGCCTATTATGTTTTACTTTTACTGTGCGATGTAATCAGTTACTAAGACGCGTGCAGACCACATGCTAACAGACAAACGTCGTACGTCCGCTCTTCTAGCCCATTTCCTGTTTCTGTCTTATTTCCCTGGATCTTTCTTTTTGGTCCTTGTTATTGATGAGTCCCATTTTGGCCTGTGAAGGATAGAGATATACTGACTTCAAACTCGTGATAGACCGATATGGGTTTTAATGGCGAGCGGCTGATGTATTTCTTTTTTCTTATCAAATCAAAAAAATTAAAAAAAATCACAACAATTGAGAATAATCGATGATGGGCGTGTATTCAAACAAATATTCAAAATTGTTTTCTTTCAAAAGAAAATGGAGCAAAACAAAAACATCTGTATCGTACTGCGTACTGATACTGGTCTATGGTCACATGACAGCACTGATGCGAAGAAACCGACCCCTCTATGAGAACCCCTGACAACTTATCACCCAGAAAAACATTCTGTTACATTTGCTGAAATGCACCAGAGGAGGTACCACTTCTATTGGGGTCCCAAACCCTGGTCTAGAACTCAGACCCTGCACGCCCTCGCCGGCATCATAGTTATAAATGCGATGCCATCGTCTTTCCAACTGAAACACAACGTGACATTAAAACAGACATGGCATGGCACTAAGCTTTGAGCTCGTTCCTTCAGCTCTTTTAAAGCTTTTCCTTCCAAGTTGCCATGGATACAGGTAGACCATGGGCTTTACAGCGTTAGAGAGACAGAGAGAGAGCGAGAGAGAGAGAGGGCTTGACTTTCCTCCTCTTTTGCTGCTTTCATCAGGCAACCTGCTCTTCCCAAAGCTACTTGTCTAAGTACGTTTGGGAATAGTAGCGGCCATTATGCTAATTGGTTGTAGAAATCATGCTTTGCTGCAGTAATTATGAAAATGCGGGCTGTCACAACAATATCTTTAGTACAGCTTCATGACCAGACACACCAATTATGGCTAAAACACAGATGGCAAACAAAGCACATTTATTCCTTCATTTGGGCCCAATAGCACATCCTTAACTCAAAATGAAGAAATTGCTTTGTAGCGATTGGAAATGTCAGACAGTAAGGATGAGTTTAGCTGGTTTCCATTCTCTGCCATGTTTCAGCCACTTCTCGCTGCTCAGTGAATTCATCATTTCATTCTTAATGGGAACATCTGACTGACACCTGTCAGCCCAAGTAGGAGGCTCATGTCAGAAACCTCCGCAGCATTCACAGCTCCGTGTGGGTGTTTGTGTGTGTGTGTGTGTGTGTGTGTGTTTGCAAAGAACGGATGATGGAGAAGGAGGAATGCCGTCACGGTGTAAGTGTAAGCAACTCGGTATGTAAGTGTGTATTTGCGTGTGTGAGACACACGGTGAAGTTTGGTCGGAAGGGCAGAGATGGAGGCAGTGGGCCACGCAAAATGGAGAAATCTTTTTACGAATCCACATAACGAGCGAGACGCCACGATCAGCGGTCCCTCTGTCTCTCCCTAATGGTGTGATACATTAGTCCATCTCGCAGCGTTAATTGGACCTGTACCAGCTGGAAAGGAAAGCAGTGTACGACCTGCACGCTGGATTGAACCTTCTTCCTCAATGGAAGAACAAAACGTGCCCCAAAGCAACAACAGGACACAAATTATTTATTTTCTTTCTCCATACACGGTCAGGCTTTTCCATGAGTTTTTACTGGTATATAAGGGCCATTCTGAGCAATGAGAACAGCAAAAAAAGAAGAAAAAAAAGAAGAAAATCAATGAAACATCAGTTTCATGCTACGATTCTGGAATATGACAGTGGTTGAGCTTTGGCATTGCAAACATATATTCACATATATACATGTGTGTATATGTATATACACACATGTAGATATATGTAATCCTTTCAATTCTAAAGGTAGTAAATGACATTTTAAGTATTGTTGTACTTTTAGAGAATGCAGTCATTGATGATTTTTAAACATCACTGCTTAAACTCTAGAGATGCCAAATCAGTGGTGAGAACGACAAATGTAGAGTTTTTGACTGATTCATCTTCATCTTCCTCTGGCATGTGCTTCACTGAAACGGTGCGTTTCCATGGTAATCTAGTTAAAGTTGTTTTGGGGGAAAAAGTAAAAAAGAAAAAAACAGATGAAAAAGAACTATCTCTCTTGTGGGCCGGGATAGGAATGATGTCAGTAGTGATGGACAAGTAGATAAAAATCAAATAACGACCATACATTTTGCAGTAAATGTGTTTAATTCTCGCCTTAAATACATTTTTTTTTTAACTATGAGGTTAAGAGCTACGATAAATTGTACGGAGCTGTTGAATAGAGTCCAACATGAATTTATCATAAACTAAAAACTGAAATGATACATTCCCCTGTAAATAAACACAAAGGTCCCGTATATGCTGAATCGCCTGTGTGCCGGCTGAGTCCCTCTGCACATGTGCTTCTTTCAAAGTATCAGCAGGAGCCCTCACACATTGAGCTACAATTCATTTTTACCATAAATACTCACTAAATATGACATCTACCACCTGGATACTGTCACCGGGTGATAAAATACCTCTCTGCAGAGATGGCAGCTGCCCTAGTTTCCAGCATAAAGGACCAGTCCTGGGCTTTCAGTGGAGTAATACCCGATCTACACACCTCTCAACTTGGGAAATCTGCCCAGGACCTTGCGCCTGAGCCTTCATGCATATTAACCAATATATCACCTTCTCTCCCCTCTTAAAAGAGTGTCAGAACAGGCTGTAATCCTATTCCTAACTAATTCACAGAGACGAGTTCGCTATCCAGGAACCTCAAACAAGGCACCAAATCTTCTCTGTAAAGCCAGCATTCGTCTTCACCTTTACGTTACTGCGGATGGATTATGTAAAACCTGATATGAATGTCATGTGCACGGAACAGCATTTCCTTCAATATTTGGCTCAAATCCCAAGACTGGTTTGAAAAGTCAGCAAAGTCTGCTACGTAGTCTCTTTTCCCCGAGAAACTAACGCTAAAATGCTTTAATCTTAAGGTCAGAATTCCCAGTTGAGGAACACAGATTAAACTCGGAGTCTCCCTGAGGAATGGGATTATTTTATTAAGTTGTGTTCCACATGGGGAAGAATGTGAGGGATTCACCAGAGAGCCAAACCGGATCACAAGACAACCGTTCAAACAACAATTTCCATTAGGGCCGTCCTTATTTTGTTTAAAAGAAAAAAAACTAACAAAATTGTGAAAAAAAAATGATTTTTTGAAAATAAACACCCATCACAAATCACAAAGACTAAACTCATAAATTCCCTGTAGTTATTAAGGATGGGGAGCAACTGGCAAACACAGATGACTGAAACAAATTATACTTACAAATAAGAATTTGCAAAGAGGAAATAGTTCTGGTTTTAGCCAAGATTCACCATATTATCATTAACACACAGACTCTGAAGAGGCACTGCTGTCAAACTGATCTATTTTGGAGAAAACACCACACTGATAGGGATGAGCTGATAGCATCGGCATGCCTCATCTCAACTCCCACTCACGTTGATTTAACGTGTGCCATCTGGGCACTGCAAATTGTTTTTTTGTAAAATTGTGAGAAATTTGTGACTTTTGTTGAAACTCGCTAATTTTTAACGAACTGAATAACTAACTGACTAAGTTGTCTTTCCTCTGAAAATTCCGCCTCCCATCAGCTGCGGTAAAAGCAATAAATAAATACAAAAAAAAGTCACTACTAGGCAGAGAGATGATAAGATGATATGCAAAATAGAAGGGGAAGTACAAGGTTTAACCACAATATAATACCCGTACTGTGTAACAGTAATTGACTGGACACACACACACACACACACACACACACACACACACTCACACAGAGGCAGGACAAACATGACCTTCATAGCATAACTTTTTAAATGCTTTAAATATCGTGCAAAACAAACGCCACCGCAGCCTCAAATGTTACCATGGTAACAGCGTTAGTGACACAGTGCCTTGAACATTACAAGTGGCAGTCGTCTATGTAGTTTCCTTTCCTCTAACTTAGCCCACACCTGTACGAGCAAGTTGTGTAACAACCTGAGCAGCAGTCTGTGTGTGTGTCTGTGTGTGTGTGTGTGTGTGTGGATAAGTACAGAAATTGCTAAAACAACTCAGTGCACATTGTAGTGTTTCCTGGACCAACACCAGAAAACACGGTGTGACCACAAAGCGCTTGTATTTTTTTTTGCATACCCGGGCAGACAGAGGTGAAACGAAGAAAATGTTTTGTTTTTTTTAAGGTTGTAGCGGATTTCTGTACTCTCGGTTTCCCCCACAGAGGAAAACATTTTTTTTTATTATGCCAGCCTCCAAAATGCAAACGACAACTGAAAATAAGAGAACTACAGCTGCTGCGTTTGGTTTGTGTTTAACTAACGCAGGGAGGACAGAAATAGAATAATATAGAACAAATACTGTACATTGGTGATGACAGGAGGAATCTACATCGTGTGTATGTTGGTGTGATGACGATTTGCTCCGTCACAGAACTGAAATACTCAATTCAGACTTTTCGCGTTAAACCGATCATTCGGTCGTGACGTCCCAAATTTCGCCCTCAGTGTGAACGGTATGACATCTGACCCGGATCTTCCAAAACGATGTCGCACGTATAACAACAAAACAAAAAGAAAGATCACTTGTATCCATGTTCTCCATCTTTCCACTGCTGCTAGAAGCCTTTCATCAAATTTCTTGAACGTACTGACAGTGCAAGTACCCCAACATCAACACCACCTGATGCTCAACACATATAAAAAATATTAAAAAAAAATAAAATAAAAAAATTCAATCTGACCGTTCTCACTGAGGACACATGGCCACAGATGGGATTCATTCATTTACAATGGTGTCAAAGTACAAAGCCACAACAAAAAACAACTTAAAATACGCTGAATAGGCATCAACAACATGATAAGAATCATTAAAATTGTCAGTGACAACTAAAAATCCAGTTTTGGTCCAGTCTAAGTCTTGTATCTACTCTGAAAATATCAGATTTCTTCGGTACACAGCACTGGTCTGCAGACTGATCATGAGTCACATCACGAGCTGCACGTCAGCAACAGTCGCAGGAAGCCATCGGCCAACTGATGACGCCCAGTGTGAGTGAGACCGACACAAATTGCATCATGGGACCGTGAGTATTAAAAGCATCTCGTGGAAAGACTCAAGTCAAGGGGATGAATCCACGGAAGGAATCACGGCTCTAACTACCACGGGGCTGAGAGCAATCAATCATGAATGAAAAACTCTTTTCTTTAATCTTATCTGTGCATCCCAGTAGACTCTGGCACGGATCGAGTTAAAAAAAAACAAGAAGAAACATCAATAAGATTCCTATCAACAGATAAAAAGAGCTGGTGGAGGAACATTTTTCATTTAGATGCCAGAAATAGGTGTATAATGCATCGGGAGGTTGTTTGGGGGCTAAGCCTCCTATGAGCCACGTCCATTAAAGAAAGATCCAACAGAGGGAGAAGAAGAGAAAAAACCAAAACAGGCTGGTGAGACAGGAAGTGTGACAAAATAAAGATGAGAGATTCATTGATGCTGCACGTGATTGTTAAATCCCTGCAGAAGTAACATGAAGAGATCAAAATGAGAGTGAGAGAGACTGAACTCTTGTTACCCCAACAACACATAGATACAGGAGCTCCCCTCGCTCAAGACGAGACGCAAACACAAACTCTCCCAGGGCTCTGCGGGACAGTCTGCCATAAATGTGTAGGCATCCTCTCTTCTCTCTGATGCACAGCGACGCGCAACGGCCTCAGGTGGAGTTTGTGGACCGACTCCTTTATCCCTGGGCGATGGGACAGAAAGAGTCGGGGGAGGGAGCGGAGAGAAGCGAAGGCCTGCGGTCAGGTGGTCGGGATGTTTAGCAGGAAGGTAAAGATGAACACGCAAAGACGAGCTAAGAAGAGAGACAGGATTTTTTTTTTTTCCAAGTTCCTCTTTGGAAAACAGAGACAGTCTTGAGCTGTCCTTCAACTGAAAGCTGAAGCATGAATTTTCAGCCCATGTTGTCCCACGGCCTTCCCTCCTGACTCAGAGGGACCCTGTGGACCTCAGATTGCAGAGATTTCTAGACGTGGTGAGTTTCACGCAGTCTGTCTCTTCTTTACTGGACTGCACTGGACAGGAACGGTCTCGCCTTTCCCTGAACATATTTGTCTCATTTGTCAGTGTGGAAAATCCACTCTCACCCAGAGATGGAGGTGATTTTTTTTTTTACAATGGATTGGATTATTCTCAAACAAGGAATTCATAAGTAAGAAAAAATGCATTATAAACAACAACATTCTGGCATTAAACTGGTGTCACTGGGGTCATTGTCACGGACCACCTAGGGACCGCTGACCACCAGTTGAAAACCCCTTAAAACGGGCACTGGGCTCCTTCACCACCACAGTGAGTAAAACGACATGCATGTAACACAGCTGTAGCACTACACTCACATCAGGCCGGGTCCATTTGCCGGTGAGGAGGCAGCGAGCGTCCCCCTCAGTCCTTCATCCTTCCCCATCATCAGCTCCAAAGGGAGCCTTTCCAAATCTCTCCTCACATCCCCGCTACGAGGCCGGGCCATTAGCTAATTGCATTACGCTAAATATGAAGAAACAGATCAATTACTGCCTCCTTCTGGGAATGTGTGTGCGTATGAGAATGTTTTTTAGGGCCGCCGGTGTGCGGAAAGCTCCATAAACAGACCTACGTTTACGCACGGTGACCGGGTTCAACCAATAATCTACCTGTGCAGCTCCACGGGAACACGTGGGGGAGGGGAAATAATTGAATTTCGCCCGGGCTGAGATTTCATTCATGATTTATCATTTAATTGATTACTGCACACAGTCTTTCTAACCTGTCTGACAATTAATGTGCTGCTTTTATGTGTTTAATGAACGGCCATTGCGGCTCCATGTAAAGCACACACTCAATTACATCTGGAAGCGAGGAGCCGTGGTCTGTGCCGTATGGCTGTGCCGGGGCCGGAACGCAGACATTAATCTGCAAAAATGAGATTCAATAAGGCAGATTTAGTCTTCCGGGCCAAATTGGTCTATTTGTCATATTGTTCTGGATCTGCTTACGCTTAAGAACCAACATTGCTGTCAACAGCGTTTACTCCAGTTTGTTTGTTGTCTTGCTGTCCTCGCGGGCTCAGATTCCACTTTGTGTGACACCGTGTTGACGTCTGTGCCGCCTGAGTCCTTGTACTCGATGAGTCCCGGCGTTCATATTTGGTAAGGATTCATTGTTTTGTACACAAACAGCAGACGCGCGCGGGAGTCACGCCTGTATCTCTACCTCGTGTTTAGCAGAAAGGGACGCCACGCAAACCAATTTTGTGAGGTTCTGTTCTGAATGAAAAGCATTTGTGGCAACGCTGTCGGAATTCAAAACACCTTGCTGGCAGGATGAGACAGGACGCGTGTGGTAAGCCTTGAAAAAGTAAAATAATTTTCTTTCATTTTCAAAAAAAAAAAAACCCAGAAAACAAAACGGACCTCAAGCAGAATCTTCATAAGCTGTCACTTTGGATATCCAAACCTCTCACATCCTTATTTCAAACGTCTGACACGATTCATCAACTCACTCCAACCAACACAACATAACAACACATCCCAACTGTAGAGAAAGTCAAAAATAATCAATAATAAATCAGAAAAATGATATTATTACTCGCAGTATTATGCCGTTTACTATATAAACATGAATATTCTGCTGCGGCTGTAAAATCGTCTGACTGTGAATCTCTCTCCTCCTCTGTAGTGACAAATCAACCAGCGGCCCCACCTTGCACAGACGCTCCGTTTCCAGGAAGGAATTGATCGTAGCCCAAGCCGTCAGATCGATGCTTTTAACCTGTTAAAAACCCCGCTTTTTCATCACCTCTGAGCAGACCAGACCGTCCGAGTGCTGCCGGCATTAAGAGGAAGAAGGCTTTCAGATGAATGGCAAAACATCTTCCGTCTAAATAATTCAGTCCCCTGATTGCACTTTATCTCTTGTCTTACTACCTGGCTGACTGAGATCTTCGCAGACATCACCAGCAAGAAAACAAAAAGGAAAACCACACTGACACAAACGGAGAACCTGGGCTACTTTCCAAAATGAAAGAAGATATCCAATCAAAACAACGTCACGATTAACATTTATAGCCATTTGATCATGGAATCCATTTTATTTGTGAATAATTTGGCAAGATAACAGCATTTCTACTGTTTTCCCACATTCCCAAAGGTGAACCACCAGGGGGCACCTCAAATACTTTAAGAACTGGTGTTGGACTGTATGTGATCCAGGCTGTGAGCCACTGGTCTCTGAAAAGTTTGAAAGAAAGCAAAAAATGTGAAAGTTTCGAAACAAACAACAGCCAATTAGAATATTCATCCAAACAAGCCTATTTCTCAATGTACCAATGCAAAAATACACATTCAAACATGTGGATTATGTTCAGATAGCTTCAGTTATTACTTTACAGCTCTTTCTCTTTAACAGCTTGACACAGAGAGAGGACCACACAAACTTCTAAGCGACAACGTAGACTTTGATTTATGCAAAGCCGGCACGAAAAGGCCTGAATTCTCCAATCCTGCTATCATTAAGGACAGCCGCGCGATCCGCTGGATTCCGTTTGTTTGTTCTGACTCACGTCCCTCCCGACTGGCACGACTTGGAAAAATAGCACCCAAGTTTCATCAGTCTCTCCTCGGGGCTCATGTTGAGGTTTGTGCTCATTTGGGCCGGCGCCAAAGCTCTCCCGGAGTAAGTCCAATTACTCCGGCAAGAATGTTCCGTGCCCAAAAAAACAACTAATTGAAGGGTTTTTAATGGAAGACGTATCAAGGGCAACGAGACGCGGCGCAGAAAAAGGTTCCTGTGTGGTTCTTGGAGTAGAAAAGCTGAAAAATGTGTCATGATTCAACCAGTCACAGACACAGATCCTGGAAAAAAGACGCCCGCTTATTGTTGAGTGACACTGAGTGAGTTATTATTATCCATGTATGAAACACGGCTAAAAGGCTCTTTGGCATAAATAAATAAATAAATAAATAAACAAAGGCACCGTGCACGGTGTGTTGGAGGGAAGTTGTTATCCGGCGCAGATTTGATTGGGTAATGAGCCTGACAGAGGTACGAGCGGAGCGCTGCGTGCCGATTTAAACGGTGCATCAATGGGATTAGGTGTTTGTACAGGGGAGGAAAATGGGAGGTTTGGACTTGAGACGTCTCCTTTCACGGCTAAGCCCGCGGCGGAGAATACGGCACGTGGCAGGTTACTGCGCGATTACGATGATCCACTTTGATCTGCCGAAATGAAATTTTCTTCCAAAACTACTCCAGCAAACGTAGACAAACACATTATAACGCACACACGTGCACAAACAGCGGAACAGAACGCGCGGGCAGACACGCGTTCAGGCTTGTTCACGTTGACTCAGCGTTAAAGCCATTGTAATCCTACAATTGTGAGCTGCAGGCTTTGGGTAAATGGATTGCGGTTTTTCCTTTTGCAAAGCAGACAATTCCTTGATTACCTAACATTAGTCGGAGGCAACCCCCACGGAATTAACAAAACAGTGAAACATGAGTCAGTGCGACCTGACGTTGAGCTGCAATTAAAAGCAAACTCCGAGCCCTGCCAGTTCATAGGCATCCATTACTGCTGAGATAGATCAATAAGTGAAAAAAAGGAGGAAAAGCAGGATATTCAAAGCCTTTGTAATTAACAGACACAGTACAGTTGGCAACTGGGCCACATATCAGGAGTGGTTGTTTGTGAAAGAGCTAAAACTGACTTTGAAACAAATCCCTAAAGGATGCACGATGCTTCCGACCAATTTACAGCGAGCGAGCGTAGTTTTCAGAGGAAAAAAAACGTTTGAGCCAGCGGTGCCATGCGCAGCTACATTATAGGAGCTACATTTCCTGTTATAGAGAGCCATACGTGCTACGTATACGGGTGATGTCATATTATGACAAGATAATGAACTGGCAAAAATGTAAACAACACTTGAAGCACCTGTACTGTACACGCTGCACTTATTTGGATTGTTGTATTTGTGTTTTTTATATCGTTTAAACTTTTTTTTTTACATAAATTCTAGTGTTTGTACTTCAGATTTTGGTTAATTTTTGTTTAGAGTTCAATGAACTCAATTTGGATGAATTTAATGGATGTTTAGAAATTGTAATCCATAAATAGTTGAGCACATAAAATAATTATTCAATTAAAAAAATATTAAATAATAATAACAATCAACAAAATAGTAAAATTCAATAATTGATTTTATAAAAAATATTCTAAAAAATAAAATATTTTCTAGAGAAGTTGTGATAAAAAAAAACCATAAAATCCATTCAAACAATCCTTGTTGTTATTATAATTATTATTGTTATAATATTATTATTGAACCTACTCTGATAATTTTTGCAAAAGACGTGATTGACAATTAGCATCTCCTGATATTTGGTATATTTTGGTATCTTTAGGAAATTTGAGCAATGCAAGTCCGGTAAGTTTATGAAGATGAGCACATCAAAAGTTACCTGAGAGTTTTAGTTTACCGTGGCCGAAAGGGTTAACAATAATGCTTATTGTTTAAAAGAAAATATTTGTCATATAATTTGATGTATCCTAGAAATTGTTATTTTCTTTTAAAGAATATTGACCAATATATTATTTAAAGTCAGAACTTTGAATGTCTGATTGTGATATTGACCAAAAGAATACAATCAATGGAAGCAAAAACCTCCCACTCAAGTTTCTCACTTTTTTCCCTGTAAAATTCCGTGAACAAAGCCCAACCAGTAGGAGGCAGAAGTGCTGCAACAAGGACTGGACTCCACACCAGGTGTGTGTGTGTGTGAGGGCTCTCACAAACACCCCAGTGTTTCTGCTGACTTTGGTGACATAACTTTTACTTTTAACTACCAGAAACTACTCTGCGCCTTCAAGGCCGATCAAAGCTTCTCCGACTATCCTTGTGCCTGGTTGTATTTCAGTCAAAATGTACTTTAGAGTACAGAGTGTAGCCCTCCTGCAGTGTGTGTTTGAGTGTATGGTGCTTTAACGTACAGTACAAAGACAATCTGTTAGCCCTCTCATTTCCATATGGATAAACTCAGCACCGTCTCTATAATATATCATCTCAATTTACATACAGTATATCAGTACTTGAGCCAGACTTCATTGTTTCTTTTACCTCCCAGCATGTCTCATGTAAGAGGGAGAGGGAGAGGGAGAGCCTGTAATGGGGGCTTTGGTGTCAGAAAAGACACCAGAGTCTTTGCAGAAAGGAGAGTATATCCCTGTTCCCCCTAAAGGCTCTCTGAAAAGAGATCCTCTCCACGCCCACTGATGAATATCAAGACTCGCAGAACGACTGAGGCTCGAATGAATTCAAACGGACTCTCAGCATACAGTAACATACTGTACGATGTGATTTTAAAAAGACATCACCGACCCATCCCACTGGGACAAAAGGTCACGGTGGGGAGGGCGACAGAATTTCCTTGATGCTGCAGAGGACGATGGGAGAGACAAGAGGATAGGAGTGAGATGCAAAGGGACAAAAAAGGGAAAAACGTACAGCAAGGTAATAAATCAGGTGAGATTCAGAGCAGCACTTTCCAATAATTGTTGGCGATTTACCAACAGGTCCAGCTTTTCTTATTACGCTGTACAGAACAGTCACATACTGAGCATAATGAACAATAGAGAGCATTTAATGTATTCCTGTCTCTATAACGGATAGGCTAGCTTTGCAACTGTGTACACAAACACCTGAAAACAAAGATTTAGTTGTTTTCTGGTGGCTTTGACAGCGTACTCCCATACACACATCACTCATATCGCTCCTTTATCTTCAAATGTTATTATTTACAGAATAAGACGCGAGGGGCAAACGTGGCATCAACTGCAGACGAATGTGCTTTATTACAGATCGACGTCTCTGAATGCACCGATGACTTTAAAGGAACAAAACCTCCATTAGAGTGCAGACAATTACACCATTTTCCTTCTGCACACTCGTCTCTAATCACTAAAGGAAGAGCGGAGCATGACAGGCTGGCTACACTTATAACAAACAAATTAATTCTAATTTGCTTCATTAAAATCATAATTAAAATCTAAACGCAGACCGCAGATAAAAGCTAATTAAAAAACCATCCAAAAAACTCGAAGCTGTTCCCACTCTGTGGTGCTTCTATAAAGTATTAACTGGGATCACGGTTTTGTGACTTAACTGCGCAGTCCATCGCAGTCAGCCGTGCGTGGTATGAGGGCACACGGCCCGGCTGAGCGCTCGTGGTAAGTTTGCGGTCGGGGACAAACGATGTCACCGCGGTGCAGATGTGAAGGAAAACATTAGCAGAAGGTGTGGCTGGGCCTGACAGCAGGCAGAATGAATCAAATCACCGTTACCGCACTCAGTTGTCCCTGAACGTTAGGTGCAGAATCACAGATGATGAGGCGACACACAGCAGCACAAATTCAATTAGTATAAAGGAGATAAAACATTTAATTAACGGTTTGTTCTGGTGTCAGGTGCTAATGTCCCCTAATGTCTAGTGAAGATTTAACACGACGAACCACGCGGGGCCGAAGATGTAATAACCCTGTTGTTTGTGAGCAGCGTTGTGCATTAGAGTGGCTGCAAATTGTGTATATTTACAGAAAAATGTATGATTTAATTTTCTCTGTCATATTAATTTTAGATTAAAATCACATTTGAATCTTTTTAACGACTTTCAACAGTTCATTTTAAAATGTTTTTAAAGCATTTTGCCACTTAATCTCAGATTTATTGCTGAGTTTTGACTGGGTTGGCACAAAAAAAAACAACTATTGAATGAATAAGGAGACGAAAATTCAATAAATCTAGTGAAAAATTCGTTTGAACTGTGGCCTTTATTTTATATTTAAATACTAAATACATACCTGTCCCCCACTACGGATGTCAATCCCATGACAAGAGAGAAAATTCTTCTCTATAAAGTGTTTTCAAAAGAAATTTAACTGATAACCATGAAAACGCAGAGTCATTCAATCTGATAACAGACAAGATAAATTCAGGAAAATATCATCTCAGTCAAGAGCATTTCATCCAAACAGACTCGGATTTCCAAAATTTTCAAAAGTTACTTAGCTTTTTGTGTTTTAAGTGTTCAACTAAAGTTAGCATCCCGGTAATCCTGGACATCGTAGCTCCTCCCACTTGACCAAATTTCAAAGAGGCATTCCAAATCTTCCAAATTCCTCAGCATGAAGCTTGGTCTTCATGGAAATACAGACGGCCATATACCGATATCGATTTCAATACATTTGCAAAATGAGCTCTGAATCACAACCACAACTAAAAAAAAATCCGGCATTCAAGTACAGCAGCACAGAAATCGTCGAGGGTGTTGAGTGATTTCTGCAGGCACAAAATCAGCAGCGGATGATTTTCCTATTCTCCGTGCGTATCAGCTGGTGATTGAGTCTTAAAACACAGAGTCAGTGTGTTTTGAATATCCGTTTGTTATGCATGATCTCTTCAGCAAAGGTCAAATCTTTCCCTGTAAGAACTCCGTTGATGCATGCATCACGCGCTGCAAAGTCAACATGACAATTGCGATTCCCTCAGCACTTTAAGCACTTCGATGGTTCAAACCGAGCGTGAAACAGAGGCAGCGATTTGCTCTCTCAGATGACATCCTGCACCGCTGTGTACAGGAGGGGAGCATTATATATGTATTATTATTACTATTATATATACAAGTGTCAAAATAAAAGCATGTAAACTGATAGAGTCAGGGTGCCAAAACTGCAAAGGAAACAACAACATGGACTTCACACATTGAGCCACCCTCATTCATAAGACAGACAGACAGACAGACAGACAGACAGACAGATAGATAGACAGATAGATAGATAGATAGATAGATAGATAGATCCATCCAGCGTCTCTCCTCTCGTCTTCATCACTATCATTTTTATGGGGCCTCCCTCTCCTTCTCCGAGCTTTCCGAGTTTCTGGCGTTCACTCTGCCTCTCCCTGCTCACCTCCCAATCCGTTTCTAAACCTTCTCCTCCTATCAGCTTCATCTTCAACTCGTGAAATCGTCAATCACACATCGAAGAAGGCTGAATACGCATGAGGCTTAAAAAAAGAAAAAAGAAGCTGTTTTTTGAAAACACATTCTTTCAGCATAACTCCACAAGGAGCCCAGGAGAAAAAAAAAAGGATGAAAGGAAAGATTGGTTAACCACGGAGGCCCCCAGGGGGTCACATGGTGGGAACACTATGAATGTGCTCGTCGACTAACACACTGTGCAGCGGCAGGACTCTTTATCGTGCATTATCTCCGAATATTTCATGATGTTTCCACTTTTATTGACAACAGGACACCTCTGTGAAAGAAAAACATTTCATTCAACATCACAACCTGCTGAGCTTCAGACCCCTAACACCAAGCGCTGTAGAGAGAATCCACCAACCGCAAAAGACCCCCAGAAACAAAACATCACGGACCTTTGTTTGGTACAATATTATGATGATCACATTTTTGATTATAAAATGTGTGTTTGTGTGTGTCCTGTCTATCCAAGTTCTATTCTCCCTTAATCAGTCTCCCTTCCCCCGACTCCCAATGTCCCTTCCACCGCCGCTATTAGCGTTGTCCCGCAGACTGAGAGGATTTATTACGTTGAAAGTAACCAAGAACTGTTGAAACGTTTGGTAATGAATGGGGATGTTTCTGTGATACAGAGTGGCAGCAACAAGCCTTCTGAATGAACAAACAGACACAAAGTCCTTTGTTCACTGTGCCATTTTTAGGAATCTGCATTCAAAGTCATTTATGCAAAATCCAAACAGACAAAAGTTATTCTCCAGCTAATGTTGCTTTCTGTGACATTATCTGCTTTCATATTAGACCAAACTGGAAAGAGCAGCAAACAAAAAATGACTATTATCATTCTTTATCTCTAAGCCGCAGCTCTACATGATGATTTTTTTTATTTATTCATTCATTTCAAGGTAGCAGTTTGTCTAGTTTACTCACTGCTCTAATTTTCTGTATCTTGGGATTGATATTTTGTTATTTTTAGGGGTGCAACTTTTAAAGGAGCTGCTGCCATCTTGACCCGGAGGAACAGATGCTTAACTGTCATCTATAAGTAAACGCTTGACTTTCAGTAGCTTTGTTTTTTCTGAGTCTGGACGTGAGTGAGATTGCTGTTCTGTAGATGTATTTCCAGCCTCGTGTAGTCAGCATCCTCTGGGTAATTTTACTGATTGGTGTATCTTACTGAGGGGACGTAGGGTCGAAGGGGGCAAATCAGATGCGTATGAACACCGAGCAGGACTTTCACGTCTCCATTTTCCTTCCGTCCGTTCCATCGCCTCTGAATTTCCGCTCCCATTCCGTCCAATCTATCTGCCCACACACTTGCTCACTTCTCTCCTCCTCACCTGCGTTGATCTCGCTCGCTCTCTTTCTCTCCATTTTCCTGCGGTTCATGACCATATGAGCGCGTCTTTCGTCTCTTTGGCGGCTGCCTCCCTCTCTCCCTGCTTCTTCGGCTCAACCCGTGAGCAATTTTCACAAGAGGCTGATTGAAATCACTCCCTTTCGCCTCTGCTGTGTTTGGTTCTTACAAGGAACGGATTGAGACAAGGTCTCTATCCCACACATATTTATATGCATGCAAACAGAGAGCGGCAAATGAAACACACCACGCACACACACGGGCGTGCTGTTGACTGTTGAAATTGAGGTCGAGCTCACATTCAAGGGGTCTCTCATGGAGGTGGCGGTATATAGAATATGTAGCAATACAACGACAAGACACACAAACAGGCTCACGCATACACAGCGTCAACGGTGCACAAAGCACAGCAAAGACCTGGAGTCAGACTAATGCTGAGAAATAGAAGTGTTTTTCTTGTTTAAAAAAATATATGCATCAAACACCAATTTTATGTTTCTGTTGTGAAATTCCACAATTTTTTAAAAATGTTTATTGCAGTATTAGTTTGAGTGGTTTTGGGGACAGTTTCATTAAACAAACTGACAGAAAAATGTGGATGCACAACTCTGCAGTTTATAAAAAGAAACATGGAACGTGCAAATTTACATGAAACCACGTACCATAATTTCGTGTTAGTTTCCACGTGTGTAGATCTATTTTTTTCCTTTAAGAGGCTGCTAAAGTTTCCCCCGCTAGCACCATAATAATAAGGACGTCCGCCTCTAACGTTAACACGTTGGTTTTCTGGGAACGTTAACGAGTGACAGTTGCATTTCCATAGAATTGCTGCTGTTGTTACCTCCAACTACCAGTAGATGGCAGCGACGGGAGAAATCCCCCTCCACAAAGCTATTATTACTTTAAATGCACGAAACAAAACGTTTTCATGGACATACAAACGCACACACACACGGCAGACCTACAATCAAAGCCACAGGCAGTCATTAACGGTCAGGTGTTTTGTCAGTGCTGGTCAAAACACCAGCAAGCTGCATCCCACAAGGAGCCATAATCACCGCCTGTCAAATGTCCTCCGGTCAAACTGGATCCACAATCCCATAATAGTCCTCCACACTGTATTCCGGGTCTGTGCAGCAACACCAGCCTCTAAATCTATGAGTTTCACAATGAGTATAGAACAGAAGACTCCGAGCAGCCGATCCTATAATGGGCGATTGAAGGGAGAGGGACCGAGTTGTAATAAATCTTACTGCGAGGGACCCTTCAGGAGCGAGTGTGCACAGCACGAGTGCGAGCCAAAGTGATGGATATCCGTGCCACGCTACGGAGCATTGATACGTGTGTCGGGACGCTGACGCGGTGCGCTCCGTCTATGCAGAATAACGGCGTGGTGTAAAGAACAGAAAGTTGCCAGACGTAGAAAGTGGGAAAAGTCAACTCTAATGTGCCTCATTCATCAACCGCGTGTAGGATTTTGTTCGAACTGGAGCAGAAAGTACAAAGAAATGCGTATTGGACATTAGTGAAGGTCTAATTGACTCATTAACGTAAAAATGTGCTGGCCTTTATGGAGTTTTTGGGGTGTATCCTTATGATGATCACCAGCTGACTAGAATGAGCGCTCAGTTGAAGGTCAGATGGGACTCATCGCCACAGCTGCCAGGGTACACGCAAATTGCATCTCTTCCACACACTAACACACCCCTCCAAACACACACACACACACACACACACACACACACACAGGGCACACACCCGAACCAAAAGCCTCAAGAAAACGGCAGGGTGAATGCAGCGACTAAACGCTCCCTCTCCCGTTCTGGGAAGCATTAGGAGGCAGTAAGTACAGTAAGTACAGACAGTAAAGCAGCAGTACAAATCAATTGGGCTTTGTATTGGGAGCCGCTGAAGTGATTTGGGTATGGATGTAATGTGTTCAGCATTTCTGAACGCGGGCGGTAATGAGCCGGACAAAAACCGACTACGCGACGGAAAGAGGCGGCCGAAGCATCTGTGGGACTATTTCGCGTCGTGGGAAAAAGAAAAAGAAAAAAAGGAAGCAGCTACAAAATTGAGGTCAAAAAGGAAGCGAAAATTATTGAAACGTGCGTAGGGACTGAAAAGGCAGCAGCCGCGGCTGTGTTACATCCCTTTTCCAGAGTCTGTTCACCCTGACGACGACAGCGTGTCCTTACGTGACACGGGCAAGAAAAGAGAAGAGTTTTATGGGCAATCAGCTCGACTCCCTCTGCGCGCCCTCACAAATACACGTTTAGACACACACACACACACACACGCACGCTCACATTAAAACTGTCATTACCGATGCAGAATACGGCAATTTCTGCGGAGCGATGAATCAAGTAGAAGCCAGTTTTTCTCCGTAGCATGAATAGCGAGGAAATGTAGACTCAAGTATTCGACATTGTATTGTGCTTCGCCCGCGTATTCATATTTCAGTCATCCAGCGGCGGCGGACAATTTTATGCCGCTCTCGGCTCAACTCGCTCACCTTGCAAATCAATGTCCATTAAACCGACTCGAGTGTTCGCATGTCACCCGATCTGCTCTCCATTAATTCTGCCTCCGCGTGGATTTCAACCCCTCGCACGGAACGGCGTCGCGCAACGGAGCGACGCCAGTGTAGCGTCGCCGCTACGGGCGAAGCGTGCGTTACGGCGATGCGATGACCTTGAGTGCCTTTACCGTGCGGAGATAATGAACAGGACTATTTATACTGTGTGGTTGTCACAGGCGATGTTTTAAAACTTTATTTATCTGGCCAAGGTTTATGGAGCGTTCTTATTTCCTTTTTAGCGCGGCCTTGCTTCACACTCATTTAATTTCACAGCTTCACACCTGGGAGAAACTGTAGGCTTTCACTTTTCACTTTTGGGCGCCGAGTAGCTCAAGAGGAGACACGGAGACATTCTCAAGAGCAAAACAGTAAGAGTTGATCAGAGTTTCAGTCAAAAATAAGATCCACGGCTTTAATGAAAGCCTCCAGCGAAGGTTAAATCCCTAAAAAACCTACAACACAATAAACATCTGGTAAGTTACCAACAGAGAAGAACCAATAACCTTATATTAATTATCCAGTTAGTTTAAAATCTATTATCCTACTTTCACGTTAGCGTTAGCCCACAAAATGGTAGCTTGCTAGGTTGGCTGATGCAAGAATTAGCAACACCATAAGCTAGCCTAGCGCGTTTGAAACACTGGCACAAGGTGATGCAAAAAGCTAGGATGCTATAATGTCTACAGATAACCTTGATGGTACCCAGAATGGCGAGATGAAAAGCGACATAAATCCAAAAATAGTGAATAGTAAAATAGTATTTATGACAAAAAGAAACAAGCAAAGAAATGTGTGAAAACGACTTTTCCACACGCTACTGTACAGCTCCGTCCGCCATCTTGGATTCAGAACACTCATGTCTCTATCATTAAAAAATCTGACAGAATGTATAAAATAAGAATAAAAATAGATCCTCGGAGACAGCTTCTAAGACGTCTTCAAATTCAGACAGAGCTCCGGTTGGTAACACACGTATGATGACTTTAAGAATGGGACTTTAGATTATTTAGAAAATTGATGAATCTACAGAGTGATTTTTTATTACTATCGAGTAATCTATATTTGTACATGTAATCTATATAATCCGAGCATGCACATCCATCAGTGAATTTCTCGCTAAGAAAGTCAATAAGGAAAAATGAATACTACTAACAATTGATGCTACAATCCTGCAAATTTTAGAATGGATTCCTTCATGGCTCATCTTCCACTGATCTATAAACTCTTCATCATATACAGAATCCTGCCGCATGACTCCTCCCCTGTCTCCTGGATCTGTGACTTCGTCTCTGTTCTCAAAAACCTTTACTTGTTCACTAACAGATGAAGTTCCAACTCCTCCTCATCACTTACAAAGTCCTCCATAACATAAAGGCCCACTTTCTCGACTCTCTCTGTGGAACTCCCCACAAATTCTAACGTTTCGATCCTGAAAAGTGTGAATCCATACAGTAAGAATTCTAATGCAGTGCAGTGAGTAAACCTCATTCTTCATTAAACGTGCCGCTGTTGCCGCTTATACACCAATGCAATTACCCACAGATCGCAGCTGTTCATCATCCCAACGCCGCGGCTGGTTTGGGGATAAAAGAAGCAGATTGCACCAGCATTGAGGTGTTACAGAGATTTATTAATCTTACCTCCTCTCCTGTCAGGTAGTACGCTGACAGCAACCCTCCGACGTACCGGATGTTCACCTCAAAGAGCGATGCCTCGCCGTTCTGTTGAAGCAAAGGAAAGAATGTAATCAGAGGCACAGCGATGTTTATGGAAAATAATAATCTACCGCAATCATTTAGATTTAGCACGTGGAGACGTCTCATGCACACGATAACTCAGATGCGAAGATAAATATTTCACATCACACGCCGTAATCTGTAAGGTCCCGGTGGAATGTGAGCGTGTGAGAATAAATTCATCAGCTCCAGATGTCCTGATGTTCACTTTTTTTTTTTTTTTTTAATGGAGATATTTTTGGTTACCCATCTCAGCCTCATGTCATGCTGGAGCTTAGGAAATATTATTCTAGAAGCTGCATTTCGCTCGAATGGTGAACACGTCCGTTACCACTGACATGTTTGATATGCAGAACAGACATGGATTCACAAATTGGTAAAAACAAACAAAAAAACAGCTGGTGTTAGCATTGGGAAGTTAACCTTAACATAATGTCAGTGTGTCATTTGGGCTTCGGTGCATCCAGGGACCAAAGTGGGCCCCCATCAGCAGTTTTCGTACTACTTTTAGGAATGCCTGCAAGCCGGTTCAGGCAGAGCACAGCTACAAATTTCACTTCTAAATACGGGACGAGGCTGGAAATAGAGCCGAGGACAACCAGACGAAGACCTGAGGATAATCAGACTCATCCAAAATGCCATCAAACTGACCTCACCCGGCAGCATGGTGGGCCACCGATTGTCCATTATGACACGCTACCTGATTGGATTCACTCAGGTAGAAAACATATTCACACGCAGACCAGATCCTAATATTTGGTCTAATTGGATCCAGGTAGGGCCCAATGATATTTCACTAACTAAAACAAACATACAAGCGGTGCACATTTGGCTACACGGTGCTCTTTTTTCTCCCACGTTTTGCTCTGCTTGGTATGCAGCTGCAGCGTTTCATAAGGCCCTCGTCCACTCCGGCATCCACATGTAGGCTCCCTGAGGAGGGCGCTTTATTGTCACTCACCATCTGCAATCTCCACTCAACCGAGATCAAGGTCAGAGCCAACATGGCAAACACAACGGTGTCCGAATTCTGAGTGACAACGTGTTTTTGCCCGTGTTTTGCAACCCATCTTTAGAATATTTCACGAGCCGAACATGTACAACAATCGCTTCAGAAATCAATGTGTGGGTTTATGTTTTGTTTTGATACGTTGGAATTATTGACATCCAGCCAGAGGATAGTGACTCAATATGCAGTTCAGCAGCAGCATTAATTATTAGGATCAAAGCTGCAGCATCAGCATTAATACAGAAAATCAACAGCATCGTCACTGGACCAAAACACACATCGGTTCAACGCGTGCCTCGGTTAGAATTATAGCTCTTCATAATCCAAACATGTGAGTAAAGAGTCTTTTTAATTAGATACTGTAACACATAGTCATTTAATTTGGTTAGAACTCTAACCCCACCGCTTTCACACTCATTTGCATTTAGTTTTTGGCTATTGTGAGATATCTGAGTTGGTCATTACTCTTCCCTCCTATGCTATATTTATCCTCTCTGTAAGCCCATTTTGGTCACCAAAGAACTCAAAATCTCCTGCCAAGTCGGCCTCAAAGTCAAATCATAAGGTCAAAGCCGCCGTGTTTCTCCTTTAATCTGAGAGTCCCTTAAATCTCTTAATGCTGCAGGAGAACCCTGTGTAGCAGTTGGATCCTGTGCATACTGTATTTGTATGGTAGACGCTTATCAATCATGTTACACGTGTCACAATACACAATATATATGATAATCGGTCTGGATTGCCTCTCCCTTACATTTTAAGGGTTTTTTTCGTTGGTCTGGGTTGGGAAACAGTCCTTGTGTGAGGCACTGTAGGGCAATACTGTGTTATACAAATAAATAAACTCAGCTTGACTCCGTCTTTACTTTGTCTTGATGCTGTAGACTTAATTAAAACGTGGAAAATTAGAAATCGCCCCCGATTCCCATTCTTTTTTCCAGAAAATAATGATGGTGAACATCCGGTCCTTAAGAGCTAAACCATCAGATTTCCTCCGACATGGATTTATTACATTGGCTAGAGCGCAGACTTTTGAAATCCATATAATTATTCCCATGCTGCTATCCTGAGATCTTCAACAATAATTTCAGTGTTGTGCTGATGGTGTGATGAGACAACATATCAGGCTGCCTTCTTTTAATGTTTGCCAACGTTAAATATGGTCCCATTTCTACATGAAATATAAAATAAGAGGTAACCCTGCATGCCTCTCGGTATGTCACCATAATTATCGCCTCTAATGCTGGTTGAAGGTTGAAGCAGACTGGTATTCATTGACTTGGAGACCCATTGAGAAGGAAATTGCTATCTCAAGTATGGAAGATAAGAAAACTGTAATTGGGTGCCAGAGAGGGCAATTACCTCCACTCTGGAGATAGCAAAGGGAAGTCACTGGCATCTTTTCAATGGAATCACTTATCTCTGCATATATCATCTCATGAAAATATTATAGTTAAACCCATTTTGGAATATAACATTGAAATGGGTTTTGTTATTTTCCCGCGATTTATAGTGTAATGTAATGGGGGAGCCTGTGTGGAATAAAACTTCTCCTCTATCAGACATGTGTCCAAAACGACGCAGCCAAAACCCCCGAACAACCTTGAAAGCCTCACTTTTGATTGGTCCATTACTTCTCCATGTAACTCATTTAATGGCCTGCACACTTGATTAGATACCCCCACAAAGTTTGAGGCTAATGACCTAATGCTTGGCAAGCCTCTGAGGACGTTCCCAGCGTGGGCCTTACATAGCTGCTCAGTCAGAGCAGAGCATTCTGTTCAGGAGAGTGGCTGCAAAAGATCCCGTTTTCACTCAGCGTGCACAGCGGTCCCGTAGCCAGAGAGAGGAGAGGTGCATTAATGTGTTCCTCTAAACCTCTGAGGTAACCACCATGTTCAAAAAGTTTTCATCGAAATTCGAAGTTTCCCAAGATTTGCACCACATCTGGAGCATTTGCACCACATCTGGAATAGAGAGACATTCGGGTGAAATTAAGTTCTCTATAAATCTTGACATCTTTATGCTTTTCATATGTGGTGTACTTCATTATTAATGGCTTATTACATAGGCCCACGTTGACACGTTGATCCAGAATCCTTTAAATAACCATGAACCGGTTTGCCTTCCAATGTGCCGTACGTTTCCCAGCGTTTAAGGGGTTAACGCGGAAGCCTGCAGGAATCGTGGAGTCTGTGAAACAGAGCGCACCCTAATATATGATTGACTTGTTTTTGGAAACGCACACCACCCTTGTCATGTGCTAAGAAGGAAGTCGGGGGAGCAGCGGCAGAGGTATCACAGCGTTTCTGTGCCGGTTTCATCCCTTAAGTCAGCAGAGGAGGTGACATTCCCTGAGACAAACCACCGACGCCTCTGGCTTGGCGGTGGACCTGAGCTGACTTGCCAACCATAAAACGAGCGGCCCATCCTGTAATGGTACTAAGATGGCAGTGATTAGGAACGGAGTGTCTATTTATCACCCGTGATGGTGGCACAGGCATGAGGTACAGAGCGGGAGAACAAAGAACGCTGACAAAGGTTTTCCTAAACATACTCTTCACTCCCAATACAGGCGCCATAAATCACTCACGGGCTTCGTGTGAAACTTCCTCGAATACAAATGAACCGGCTGAAGATCCCAACAAGTGCGTTTGGATACAAAAGGAGCCCGCGGGCAGAATTCTTATTCAAATGGATGTGTTGATTTTTTTGAATGAAATTTCCCTCCATTGTTCAGGAACAACTAATGTATGATTTCAGCACACAAGAGCCAACCGCTCAAGTCTGCATCGAGATTTAATAAAATCAAAAGGCAAACCCCGGGGCGCCGTGAAAGGAGGCCAAGCAACGCAACTTAAATTAATACCGATATGAGCGAATTTATCTTCACGTTGTAAGCGCCGTCACAAAGAGATTAAACACCGCAACTAAAAATTCTGACAGGTTGTTTTCATATGAATAAATAAAAAACTCTTAAAAGGAGCTCGAGTTGAAGAAGTGCACGGCAGAGATGGTTACAATGCTGCAGGAAAAAAAAACAACGCTGGAACTCGCCTCGCTTTGCATTTTGGGGACCGCACGAATCCATTCCCACCAGCAGGAGGTGCTAAAGACACCTGTTTCGCACGGTTTGCGTTATTAGAATAAACGAGTCGTTCATTTTTCCGTTCATTCGTCAAATACGCCACGGCTGGAGTCCGAACAGTGATGCAACATCCTCTGAGAGCGATGTCAATAAAGTATTGACAAAATGATATGTCCGTCATTAAGTTGTTCATCACGCAGTGTACTGTGATAGTTATTCAATTATAATAAGCCGTAAACGAAAGCACACGGTGAGATTCATCAGAATTCGTCTGATGGGAATGTGTCGATTTGATTGTGGCTGCATTCCTCTCGTGATTCCCGGGTTATCTCCAGATCACTGGGGTTTAAGTTATGTTTATATTTGTGGATTCCTATACTGCATCAAGAGTTAATCCACACTCACATCCGGGCTCATTTCTTCAGCAGCGTCTCTGATATTAGCTCTAACTGCTCCTACAAAGTAAAACAGCTACAGGAGACGGCACCTGTTTTTTTTTTTGTTTTTTTTGTTTTTTTATCCCGCTCATCTCTTCGCCGCGCTCAACCTGAGGACCTAATTAATGGATAACACGAGGCTGTCGGCGTAAATACAGAAGCTCTCACGACCGCTGCCGCCAAGACAAGAGTTTGTCTCTCACCTTTGATTCTGAGAGTGCTGATAAACAGCTTTGAGTGAGGAGACTTTCAAGAATGATTCCACAAAAGCGGGGAATATGGCGCTGGAACAAAACGGCATTGAAACCTGGCAGCTTTCGAGAGCGTAAACAGTCGTATTAGATGTGACGATTCAGCAAAGGAGAACGGGTTGGCGTCCGCCGTGAGAGCCCGTTGGAGATTTGACTGCGTCTCTCCTGCTGCCTACTGTCATTTGAGGTGATGGCATCATTTAACGACACGCCGGTTGCCGCGTTTAACGCTTCTGTCAGTATTTCAAAAGTCTACCGTAAAGGAAGCACATTTGCATTTTAATTGTTCGACATGCGTAATCTAATTGTTGTGCAGCAGGCGCCGCCGCAGAAAAGAAAATTAATTAATGACTGCGATGACTCAGTGGGTGCATCGCCGTTGTACCTTGTAGGTGTTCTGCTACACCAGCACGATGTTGCCGCCGGTGTTCCACGCCTGTTTTTCCGTTCGTGAGCATTCAACCAACGAGGCAGAGACTGCCGCCCGTCTCGGCCCAGATTTGCCTGGGACACGAGCCTGACTGGCATGGCCGCGCCGCTCGCGTCGTGCCAGGGATCTGACGAGACGGCTGGTCGAGTGGCGTGTCCAGCTCGGACGCTAATGCGGTGATTTACAGCTAATAAAGAGGCATCATTTGTGACTGGGCAGACCACACTTGACAATGTCGTGGTCCAGACCACGTTCCAAAGCCAAAATGTGTCAAATCCGATGAGCCAAGCAGAAAAATTAATCAGATGTCTGCCTCTTCATTAAGAGTTAGTGATTGTAATTTAACTTAACATCACTAATTAACATAGAAAAATCACGAAAGGGGGCAAATTAAATCATTCCGTATTATAATCTGACTTGCTGTCACACCCTGAACACTGCTAACTACTCCTCCGTTCACTAATACGAGACGGCTCCTATCTGACCGGCTACTATCTGGACAGAAAGCTGTGACTGCCTTTTCACTGTACAGTGATTATGGTCTTGATCAGCATCCAAGCTGCGAAAACAGTCTGTGACATTAGTGCTAATGACCGCTAACCTCTGGAGCATGCTAAACGGCTTCCTCTGATGGGAAGAGAGCTCAAAACGCCATGTCAACATAAAAGGGACCTCACAAAAGAAGGAGGCAGAGACAGAGATGAAGACAGAGAAGAAGTCATAGAAGATGAGGAAAGAAAAGAAGACATAGAAGATAAAGACAGAGAAGATGTAGAAGATGAAAACAGAAAAGACAGTAAAAGAGGACATACAAGAGGAAGACGGAGAAGAAGACAGTAAAGAAACCATACAAGATGAAGACAGAGAATAAGACAGAAAATAAGACATAGAAGACTAATACAGACAAGACGTAGAAGATGAAAACAGAAATGGCAGAAAAGAAGACATACAAGATGAAGACGGAGAAGAAGTCATAGAAGATGAAGGCAGAAAAGAGGACATAGAAGATGAAGACAGAAAAGAGGACACAGAAGATGAAGTCATAGAAGATGAAGAAAGAAAAGAAGACATACAAGATGAAGACGGAAAAGAAGACAGAAAAGAAAACATACAAGATGATGACAGAGAATAAGACAGAAAATAAAACATAGAAGACGAAGATGAAGAAGAGGAAAACAGAAAAGACGTAGAAGATGAAAACAGAAAAGACATAGAAGATGAAGACGGAGCAGACAGAAAAGAAGACATAGAAGATGAAGACGGAGCAGGCAGAAAAG
>OMNV01007632.1:0-20996 GCA_900303265.1 Brotula barbata
ATTGTAACCCTAACCCCAACCCTAACCCTGACTCTAACCCTAACCCTAACCCTAACTCTAACCCTAACCCTAAGTGTAACCCTAACCCTACGCCTACCCCTAACCCTAACCCTAACTGTAACCCTAACCCTAATTCCAACTCTAACTCTAACCCTAACTCCAACCCTAACTCCAACTCTAACTCTAACTCTAACCCTAATTGTAACCCTAACCCTAAGTCGAACCCTAACCCTAACCCTAACTCTAACCTAACCCTAACTGTAACCCTAACCCTAATTCTAACCCTAACCCCAACCCTAACCCTGACTCTAACCCTAACCCTAACCCTAACTCTAACCCTAACCCTAACCCTAAGTGTAACCCTAACCCTACGCCTACCCCTAACCCTAACCCTAACTGTAACCCTAACCCTAATTCCAACTCTAACTCTAACCCTAACTCCAACCCTAACTCCAACTCTAACCCTAACTCTAACCCTAACCCTAACCCTAACTCTAACCCTAATTGTAACCCTAGCCCTAACTCTACCCAAACCCCGAACCGACCGGAACCAAACCCGGAACCGAACTGGACCCGAACCCGGAACCGACCGGAACCGAACCCGGAACCGAACTGGACCCGAACCCGGAACCGACCGGAACCAAACCCGGAACCGAACTGGACCCGAACCTGGAACCGACCGGAACCGAACCCGGAACCTAACCGGACCAAACCTGACCCGAACCGAACCCAGAACCGGACCGAACCTGGAACCGAACCGGACCGAACCAAACCTGGAACAACAGGACCGAACCAAACCCGGAACCTAACCTGATTCGAACCGGAACCGACCCGAACCGAACCCGGAACCGCACCTAACCCAAATCCAGATACCAACCCAAACCCAACACTAACCTGAACCTAACACGTACCCGGAACCCGTCCTTATTCGAACCGGAACCGAACGGTCCAGAACCGAACCGAACAGAACCCAGAACCCAACCCTAATCGAACCGGACCGAAACGAACCCAGTACTGAACCTTACTCGAACCGGAACCGAACCAGAACCGAACCGGCCCCGGAACCGAACCTGACACGAACTGGAACCGACCCGAACCGAACCCGGAACCGAACCTGACTTGAACCGGAACCGAACCGGAACTTTGTCCACGTACCGCACACCAAGCCTGACCAAATTTTCAAACACTATTGGAATCACCCCACGAACTGGTAACACACACACACGGAGCGCACATACACTATAGGTGGGACTGATGACAAGTAAATGCAAAAGAAAAAGTGATGCAACAAAGAGAGACCGGAATTCAACTTTTCCCCTCGCCCCTATGGTCCTCAGCACAAATCTGTTAACTCATCGCTTATGTAATGTGGTCAGTCACCATAGCGACCATCTCAGCAGACAACACATTGTCAACAACGTCACCATCAATGATCTCGTCCTGTCATGTGGTGGTGCATTTGAGTGCACAACATCCGTATTAAGTGAACGTATTGTAATGTGTAATGGATGTATGTGTCATATATGCAGTTACAGAATGGAACTCACTACCTGGGTCGGTATCACCAATGAAGCGTGCTAACTGTTAAGTTAAAAAAAAAATAGGCCTACTTATTATCAAGTTCATAAAAATTGAAATAGGCACCAGGGGAAACCCACAAACATACTTTGTTATGTTTACATATGATATGAAGCAGCAGGTGTTTTTAGCAACAAAAATCACTCATTGCACATAAACTTATTTCAAAGACGTCCTTCTGAATTTGCAGCTGTTAGTATACTCTACACACACACAAACACACACATGCAGCATAGAGTATAGTACTTCCTACTTTCTCTGCAGACACTTCCTCTCCTAGGATTAGAAATACATGGCCAACAGGCAAAACACAAACACACACACACCCATTACCCCCTACACGCACAAAAACAGTCTATGTCTGGTACCCTTGTTATTATGGACCATAACATGCTGAACCACTCAGACAACTATTCCTGTGTGTGTGTGTGTGTGTGTGTGTGTGTGTGTTGTTGTTTGCCGTGCTCAATTTTTTTCCTGCTGGTGGTGGAAGTGATTTGGAAAGAATGTAGTGGAAAAGAAGGGGCGTTGTGGCCGTTAAACCAGCAGGGTTGGGCCTCAAATGAAAGCGTGACGCTACCAAGGGTGGATGCTAATTGAAGAGCCGCCCTGCATAGTGTTACAAACATACACATACACACACAAACACACACAGACACATTCACAACATTCCTCACAAGAGTATGCATACACACAAAAACTAAAGAAGATTTTTTTACATTTACATTTTAATGTGATGCTGCTGCTGTGATGCTGCTATGAATCTGTGGTGTGTGTTTGAGGATGCAGGTGTAAACAGCTTTACAACTGTGCTCAGACAGTGTGATGTATGTGTGTGTGAGTACGCACATTCTGCCCTACTATTTTCTGTAATGAAATTCGACATTTACTGCATTAGAATAGAAAAAGCTTCCTTAAATGTCAAATAACAAACTAAACTACACTAAGACTTGATTGACATGAATTTAGTCCAGTCTAACTATTAGGATTAATGGGCAGCCACTGTAGGCCACGCAGGGACCACCAACCAGGTCTACAGTCTAGTACCTTGGTCAAGGGCAATGGCATGAGTAACTAAACTAGCATACATGTTTTTGATGGTGGCAACAATAACAATAACAAACACTGCACCACCATGCCGCCTATTTTGTGGCAAAATTCATATTTTAAAAAAAAGCAAATATTATATTATTTCTTTCCATAATATTTATGCCTTTAGGTTTTTGATTATTTAGGTTTTGATCAATGACAGTAAACAAACTATATCCATTATAGTAGAAGTGGAAAGCACTGAAATTTGGAGGAGGGACCTAAATGGACAGTTATTAATTATTTAGGAGTCCTGTACGTGCTTGTTTTACGAATTGAGCTCTCACCTGTTCTTCAGTGATGAGCCCAGAGTGTGTGTGCATACTGTCATTGGTGTAATGCAGGGGCAGGCTCTGACACAGCTGTCCCAGCAGCATGGCCACTTCCTTCATGCTTCGCCAGCAACATACCAGCACCATCTGGGCTGTCACCCTGTAGCCCTCACCGCCTGGAACAAACACACTCACTCAATATTTCAATACATTCAAACGTTCAAATGTTCAATGTTCAAGTTTTTTGTTATAATGTGACCTATATATTCTATTAATGAATTGTTTTATAGTTTTGTATAAAATACAAAAAGAATTTTTTAAACGTTTTGTTGTTTTTGTTCACTGGGTCACAGATATATAAATAGATGCTTTATTGTCATTGCATATTAAACATATGTTCTGCTCAGCCAAGCACATTACCACAAAAAGGGAGGCTTAGGTCAAACAGTGCCCCCACCAGGCCAATATAATAATTACACTCATAAATAGAGATAGACTAAGTAACCAAAATACTTATGCCCCTACTTTCCAAAATAAATTCTGGGACAGTGTTAATTGATTAGCTATTATAGCTATTATCTATTATAGTGACATAATTCAGATAATTACTGATAAAATGCAGGACTGTGCCTAAGTTAAGCAAAATAAGGCTTATAGCAAGCAAATGCCATGGGGTGCATTCACTTCACAAAAGTAGGCAATGTCTTAAAAATAAAATGAATAAATAAATTAATATAATAAATATATTTAAACTGCATCTGCTCTGCAGCCCACCTGTGTCCAGTGGTGGTGTATCCGTACTCTGGGCTTGTGTGTGATCTTCAACTTGTTGTGTGCTCAGCTCTCTGGCACTGGTGAAGAAGTCATTGGTGTCTCTGGGCTGGATCTCCTGCAAGATCTTTTGCAATCCAGCTGAAGTTTCTGTTAAAACAAGCATAAAACATCTATCATATTGTACTTTATACTGTAATTCCATATTGTTTTCTAACTTCCAAAGAGAATTGTTCCCTAAAATACAATCCAAAAAGATAATCACACAGACGTGTCCAATACATATGCAGCACAGTCTACAGTCTGAGTCAGGAAAACAGGAGACAGTACCTGAGTCGGTATCCATGGGGATAAGTCCTTCCGGAGAGGAGCTCTGAACTACTGGGGAAACCACATCAGACATTCTGTAGCACACCGTAATCAGCTCTGACACCAGACTCCTCCACTGCTCAGTCTGACTCAAAATCCTAAACACAGATAAATGTGCCATTACAGCAAATACAGTGTTATCAACATAGTTTCCGGAAAACATATATGCATACATGAATTGTGTGTAATGTAATGTAATATAGAGATGTATGTGTGGTTCTGATTCCTGTCCTCACCCAGGGTTCAGAGTGTGCAGGGTAGCAGTGATGCAGTGGGCTCTCCCATAGAGGGGAAAGGAAGCAGCTGCCTGCAACAGAGATGACTGGGCGCTCGACACCTCTGACTGTAGACATTTCAGCAAGAATTGAACCACTGAAAAACAGAAAACCAACCCACGTATTGGAAATATGACCGGACCATATGAAATATGCACAATATACACTGGAACGCAACTCTTTAACTTTAAAACAAAGTCAGGAGGAAAGCTTCAATCCCAAAAACTTTCCATACCTCCACATTGCTTTTATATTAGCTCACCTACTGTACATATATGCTGAAGGTAATCCTATATGTGCACTCAATAGAGCTGTAATTGCTGTTCTTTTCACTTATTAGGAGTTTGATTTAGCCGCCTGTACGTGGACGTTGTATCTGGATCTTACCAGCCAGAGTGTTGAGCTCCAGGATGAGGGCTTCAGAAGCCTGGGGCTCTGGCAAGGATGGAGGCTGGAAAGGAAAGTCATACTCCTTGGCACAATGCAGCAGGGCCTGGCTCAGGTCTGGCTGTTGGAGTAGCAGGTTGAGGAGGTGGGCTGCTGTGACACTATCAAAAGGTTTGGTGCTTGTGCTGAGGTCCAGAGCAGCCTTAAGGACACAGTGCATCCTCTCTGGCATCTAATACAACAGAGACAAACATGTGCCAGATCAGCTAAATATTCCTACATGAGCTGCAGACTTTGTGTCACCCACATGTGGAGTCTGGCTTACTTAAGAGTGAATCTGCTGTAAACCAATTATAACAGTTGAGATATGGCTCTTGGCCCTCATACTAACATGTAGTTCCACAGCTGACGGAGGAAGCTGCCGAATTAACGTCGAAGCCAGCTGCTTCACTTCCAGGAAGTTGCTGGCAACACAGTAAAGGACATTCTGAGCATGGGCAGAGGTCACGACTTCACCCATGGCAAACCCCTGAGGGCCTGAAGAGGAAAAGAGAATGGAATGGTGGTAAGCTCAATGCATTATTTCCCATAAGTACTTTCTGCAGCGTTTTCTAAAATATCTGCTGCTGGTGAACAGCATGTGTACCTGTGCTGAAGGTAAAGATCTGACCCAATAGAACCAACAGGTGGAGGGACATGAGGCACTTAGAGAAGGAAGCTCCAGGTAGCAAAACCTCCAGCAGCCTCTGGCACAAACAATGCAGGAACTCCTGCAATACACACACGGTGGAAAATAAGTCAAAGAGAGAACGGCGTACTAATCATCCCCACCAATCCCATTAATGTGCAATGTGTGTAGTATACCTTGTACATCTCTATTGTGCGCTGGTCTCTGTCTTTCTGCTCCTGTTCTCTCTCTTGCCCCAGTCTCTTCTGCAGCAGCTGACTGCTATCTTTAAGTCTACATAACAACTGTATGACAGAGGATTCAACATTCAATAATCAATCCCACGTTAACAATCAATGCAATAAAATTTGTTAATGTGAAAGATGGACTCATCCCCTAAAAATCTGTTAAAAGTGTCTCAGATCAAATATTTTCTTTATTTTCTCCTGAAAACATCTATTTAAACACTTCAACCGTATAGAATGTGACGTTTTTTAACAATTAAGACAATGTGAGTACTGACCTTCTTGAGTAAGCTAACAGTCTGCTGCCTGACGCCTGGTGATTGGCTGTTGAGATTAAACAGCAGAAAGTGGTGGATTAGGTCCATTTCCTGTGATGTCAGAACCTCAGTACTCCGGTGGCTCTCGCATACCAAGCCTAAAGCATCCATCCTTACCTAGACAATAAGAAAGATGACACACAAATACATGAGGGCACATGCAGAGAGACATGCAGTACTTGAAATATGAAAAAAGAAAAACTCACTTGATCGTGTTTGTGTACCAGTGCCTGCTGAAGCAGGGAGAGGGGCACCAGTCCAGCCCATAGACCCTCCTCTGAAGAAGAGACACCCTGGGCCCTGGCTGCCCTGAGGCACGTCATCAGCGCCCCCACAGCACCCCTGCTACCTGGAGGGGCTGCGAACACAATTCCAAAGTTTACACTGTATTTGCTGTGAAGGTTTTAGCAAGTTTATCATTCATACATCTCCAGGTGTGTGAACACCAGTTACACCTGTCCATTTGTTTGTGTGTATTAGTGTCTTTACCTATACTACAGAGTGGTGCATCCTGTAAAGCCTGCACCATGTGTGCTAGACTAGAGGGACTGCAGCGTAGTAGCTTAGGTAGGAAGTAGTCCAGGATGTAAGTGGTCTGATCCAATCGGGCTCCACACAGCACCTGTAGCAGGGGGCTTACCCACGTCTGATGCCAATGCTGCATCCAGTCCTCTGTGGCTGTCTTGCCACCTGCACTGCCATCAGCAGCGAGCTGCACCTTGTGACTAACGAACAGCTTCTCCAAGAGGTCACTGGCATAAGGAGCCAAGGTCTGGTCACCCATCAAGCCCAAAAGACAGACGGGCAGCTGGGGCTCAATATCAAGCAAGTACTGTGCCCCATAGAGCTCCACAAGACAGCCCAAGGAGCCATACTTTCCTCTCATGTGCCACTCCAGCCTCAGCAGACTTTGAGTGAGTTCTGTGATGTACGGGTCTTTAGTTGGATCAGAGATGGAGGGATTAGTGTGCTGATGGAGGAGGAGGAGGTTCCGGAACAGGGCACGGGTCTGATGACGCACACCATCTAGGGGGTGCTCCCAATGGGAGTAGATATGCTCCAGGAGGCGCTGTTGTAGTTCTGAGCCTCCACTGAAGCCCTGACGGAGACTTGCAGGGCAGGGGTGTGGCGCCTGCAGGCAGTCCAGGGCAGCACCGCTCCAAAGGGTCAGCACCCGAGCTACCACCATAGATGTACTAGACTCCTTTATACTACAAAAGGACAGATAAATAGGGATAGAAACATATTGAAAACAGACACCCAACGTGTGCTGTTGGCTCCATCAACAAGAAAGTCATTGTATATCAGAAAACTTCAGATATTTTGAAAGGTTTAAAAGTGCAATATTCAACACGGACTTGGCAGCACTACCTGACATCAAGGTCCAGGAGCGTTTTTGGGACCAACAGAAGCAGTTGTTCCCACTCTGGCCCTGGGAGGGCACCCTTCCAGCTCAACATGGCCAGGGCCCCATGACACAGATACAGAGAGACACCCGGCGGTCGACCACAGGCAAACAGACGCTCACAGCTCTGCTTCAGCCAGTGAGGGACTGAGTGCAGACCCTGAACTGAGCCGCACAGCAGACTGTACACCTGACGCATAAAGTAGTGTCATACATAATTTGATGTACAACAAAGATTTCAGTAAAACTTTCAAATGAACTCACCACTGTGGCGACTTCTTCCCCAGAACCGATGACAGATCTGATTAACAAGACCACAGCCATGCCTGCTGTACTTTGGACTGCTTGGATAAATTCCTCTAGAGGCACATAAGAGAAAAAGGGGAGGAACTATAAAAAAAATAATTTCTATAAAGATTTTGCAACTAACAAATGTTTGTGGTTTTGTGTTTGTAGTTTGTGACTCCCCAAAGTCATAAGCGTGTATCTCTTACCATCAGTCAGGATGTGTATGTAGCAGCCAAGGAGGCTGCTTAGCGTGTTTTGTAGTGTGCAGTGATCCTGGTCAGCATGCAGAGCAGCGCTGATGATCTCCTGGGATCTCTGTACCACCAGCATGGAGGTCTTCACTGCATTCAGACAGGACTGCATCAGCGTGGCCTGGGCAATGTGACGGCCAACTAGACCACTTGAGCAACATCAGCAGGGTACAGAAATGCACTGGTCAGCAAGAAGCCACTTCATTACTATAATACATACATACTTACATATATATATATATATATACACACACACACAAACATACATTATGGAGCACTCAGCACTGAATAAGCCCTCATACCTGTTCTGATGAAGATAGTCAGTCAGTGCTTTTAGAAGGAACTGCAGCACTACACACAGAGGAGAAGAGTGTAAATGAAGCAATGTAAAGTAAAAAAAAAAGAAAAGAAAAAAAGAAAAAAATATATCTAAAAATTAAAAATGGACACAAACCTTCAGGCATCAGTTTGTTAACGCAGCTCTCACCTGGAAACAAAAATTGCAACAAAAAAAAACCAAACAAACAGAAAATAAGATTAATAATAATCATAGTTACTGAAAAAAATTTGAGTCCTGCACTACACTCTCACTGAAATGAATGATGAAGCTTGTATTTTGTGAAAGTTTGAAGAAAACGGATTGGGCACCAACCATGAGGGAAGCCATCCAGGCTGGCACTGATGGTGTCAATGATGTGGGGATGCTGGTCTGAAGTTGAATTGGACATACAGTCAGACAAGCAGGCGGACAAAGAACTTATGGTTGCCTCCTGTAGCCAGGCAGGTACTGAACCTAAGGCACTGTGGAGGGGGACAAAAGGAGATGTATAAGAACCTAATAAACTGTGTTGGTAAATGAAAACAAATAACACACTAGCTGCGCAGTAACAGTCTGTCCATTATCTCACCTCTGTAGTATTCAGGTACTACCTGCTACAATAACCACAATAATATAACAGCATTGACTACATGTCAAAGTTCACTCATTCATATATCCATATTCATAAATCTACATTAACAAACCACACAAACACAACACGGTGGGCAGCAATGTGTCAGTTTATACATTCACAACTCTACGGACAGAATTCCATGGATTCACTCATTATGGCATTGGCAAGATGAATACAAGTATAAGTTTTTTACCAAATAAGTAAAATCATAGGTTTTGTGTATTATCTTGATTACTTGCACCAATGTTATTTCAAACTAAGAATGTATACCTGGCAATAGCTCGGCGCAGGGGGTTTTTGGCCTGCAGCGATGTGTAGATGTAAGCCATGGTGTGCAAACAGGCTTGTAGAGCAGCTCCGGGTGGCTGCTTTTCACTCAACTCCTCCAGCAGGGACCCCGCCTAATGCCACAATATTAATAAGTATTCAGTAAATCATGACATCGTGTTCCACCTTACTAGAAAGTGGACATACCATAATCTTCCTGTTACATACTGATAATTTAGTCCAACTTTTTGTCTATACAGTTGGGCCTCATACAAACCTTCTTAAACAGCTGGATCTGCTGTACTGGTTCTTTAAGCTGTAAACAGGCCTGCAGAGTCTGTGCAATCTGCCTGACTCCATCTTCACCTTCATCGAGAGAGAGGGATGCTACCCAGAAGACACCCCACACCCAACACATATGGTTTATCAATAAATATTATGACACATTGTTCATCTCTTTCTATGTACCACAGCATCACTAACAAAACACAGAAATTGATTTATGTCAATCGTAATGGATCCAGCATCACTTACCTATGAGCATGTGCAGTTTTTCCTGGTCCAACACCACCAGCTCAACTTTATCAGTCTTCTTCTTCACCACCATGTCTCAGTCCTGTAGTCCTCAAGAGCACCAGTTATGTCCAATTAAATGCGTTTCGTGATTCAAAGACGTCATTCAATTAATGGAACGAGTGCATTTATAACATCTTTCCGAGTGCATTTTAGCTAGATTGGTATAATGAACACCATAGAGACTTGAACTACCTTGGTCAGCCTGTTAGCGTTACAAACCTAACTAAGGAGGCAAGCTTTCAACCTAACATTAATTACACACATCAAAGAGTAAGACGGAGACAATAACCAAAGTAAAACTCACTCAATGTCGAGACTCCTCAAAAATGGAACGTTATATCAATGTATCCACGTCAATTTTACATGTGGGTCGTTTCTTCTTCAGTTGTTAAGACCCATTTACTGTGTACAAAAACATAAAACAGTTTCCGGTAAATTGGTCCTTCAAACTAAAATCCATTTGGGGCTGGTTTCCTAAATATGCTCGAGTCTACTTTTCTGGGATTGTACGGATTAAAAAAAGTTTATTGTTTACTCGAATATATTTGTACTATAGTCGCTGGCGCAAACACCACCCAGACTCACCTGTGTGAATTTATTCTTTTTAATTTGAAGCCTGACTTTTTGAAGCTTTTGCTGACATTTTGGGCTACTTGACGAAGCCAGTCGAGTCAACGCAGCATGTGTGAGACGTAATTTCCGTCCTTTTTGACCGCCTCCCCTGCAACTGTTCCGGCATTAAAAAGCGCTCCATCTTGTTATTGGTCAGAATTCATACCAATCATAAATTGACTGCCACGCGCGTTATTGTGTCAGCCTGAGATTCAAACACGAGGATATGATTGGTTAATCGCTATCACGTGGTATCGGAAAGCCTGGCTTCTTTCTCGGTTTTGCATGAAGTTAGTTAGTTAGTAGTTTACATATAGGTTTAAACTACATAAACCCAACTATACCAGTAGCCCTCAACAATAAAATTCAATTAATACAGTTAGTGTAATCATATGTTCGTTGACTTCCGGTTGTTCCTCCTACTTTTTTCAGTAACGACCACATACATCCGCCTTGTTGCCGATACTCGGGTGGAGGAAAAATAACGCATTACTGCTTAGAAATGCGCGTCGACACGCCTGCTAAATACGCGATTGGATGTATTCTAGCAGAACCACACCCCCTGACTCCAAGCCCAGTCCAACTTTGCCTGTGTGCTGAAATGAAAATCTCCGAGCAAAAGACAAATCCATCATTTTTACCAATGAATTTGGATTTCCAGCGATATAATATGAGATGTACGACTGTGGGAGTCGTCATGGCTTAAAGTGCCTATAATTTGTCCTCACATCAAATATTCTCAAAGGTAAGTTAAGAAACTACGATGAAAATTGATGGTTGTTGTTTTGTATCTAGATGAGACTGTTTAAAGTGAACACTAATTTCTCTCTTGACACCTATGTAAGAGACAAGAAAGTTTTTAAAGAATTCACTTATCATTATTTTTAGCTAACACAGAAAACAGCTCCTCTTTCTGTCTTGTGGTTATGAGCGTTATATTTAGTTTTGTTATTAAACGGAGCTAGACTCCTGTAAAGCAGTTCAGGAAGGTATATTTGTCATTTGCCAAGAGTCTGTAATGCCAAAGGGTACCAAAATATACTATGATCTCTCTCTTATGATGCATATATTACGTATGAATAGAATCATGGGCAACTCATACCTGTATATGGGTCTATAAGGACTGGGAATTGGATCAAGTTTGACTTTGGCAACATAATTTCCTCTGAACTTAATCTTAGGTCAGCTTTGAACAGTTATATTTATTTTCTAATGAGAAATTATTCATCATTAGACATTATAAAACACATTCTGAAGTAGTGAAATGGCTCTTATGGCTCTTTGTGGTTTTACTACAACGCCAGAACAGAGCAGCCCACAGTGAAGCACTCAGACGCACGCTGGCATGCCGTCTACGTGCACTGACTTCAGCGAACAGGAAGTCAGTGGGAGAGGGAGAGAGGCAGACAGACAGAGGCCCATGGTTCAGGGGCCTTTAATATTCTCCATCACTACATCATCCCTGTGGAATAACAATGAGTGGAGAGGGTATGAATTAGAGAGCAGAATCGTTTTATCTGTTCTCAATAATAGGAAAAGGACGAATACTCTAAGGGGTTTTGTTGAATGGTGTCAGAGATATGGTCACATGGAAATTTGAGGTAACCGACCTGTCATAACGTCATCTGAAATGCCACAACAAACCATAAGAGAAAGAAATTTAAGAGAGTATGAGCTCATTAGTACTTCACTACTTCAGAGGCACTATGACCTCTGTAACAACAACATCAGCATGATTTTATCATTATTACATCTTATTCAACTACAACCAAGTCAACTGGGGTTCATAGTTTTCACAGTAAAACTGGATTAGACTTGTTCAAAGTCAAAGGTTTGTGTATATTTAGATTTATTAGCAATTTATTGCTGGAATTTTGATTACCTTAAATTAATTTTCCAGTATTAGGACCAATCAAACCTAATAAGATGATTTATAGCAATGTCATACAAGTTACAGCCCATTTAATCAAAACACAACACACAACAGAAGTAATAACTCAAACATAATCTTACACATTCAGAGTGGTGACTTAATGGAACAGGTATAATATCTACCAAACTAATTTGTCCAAGTCAGTCATGTTGTTTTGTTTTGTCGGATGTGAGCTCTATTTTCTAAACCTCCGTCAGTGTTTACCACAGCAAACAAGCAACAGAAATAAGCCTGTGGAGACTATTTTATGGCCTTCCCCCACATGTGTTTGCAGTCTCTTTGTGCATGGGCCAGGCTGGTAATGAGAGGTTATTACAGTGGAAGAGAAACCCAGACTTTCTATCTTCCTCCAGCTCGCCTCTACCAGATCTTCATCTCTTTCTTTTTCTATCTTTCTCTCTCTCTCTGTTTCTCTACGTCTGCATTTTCGTTGCTGTCTGTTTTCCAGTGATAACTCTGGAAAACACGGCGCAACTCTGTCCCATGTGAACAGCGAGGGTGTCGAGGTGTTTTGGAGCAACGGCCGTGTTTTTCTGTTTGGACAGCACTTAGCGATACGCCCACTGCCCACACTGGTCCAGCTGGGTTCAACTCTGGAATATTTCAGGTGTCAGCTGATGGCAAAACCCCTGCACAACAACAAGCCTCTCTCTCTCTTTCCCTGTCTATCTCTTGATATGTATTCATTGTACTATGTATTAGTTTGACAGTCATTGGCCGTGTAATAAAAAAAAATCACACCTGGCCTGGTCACTGTCAAAGTACTTGTTTTCCCCAATTGTCAGCCATATTATACTGATCCATATGTTTGTTCTGTAAGGTGTTATGGCGGAAGGAGAGGAGACCATGAGCCAGGAGGACTGGAAGGAGAAGTGTGTGGTTCTGGAGGCTCTGCTCATGAAATTTAGGGTGCAGATCATCAAGATACGTGAGCTCACTGCTGACAAGGTGGGTTCAAGCAAAGTGAAATCTGTAAATCTGCGCTCCATATTCGTCTGCTACACATAAACGTAGAGCTGCATAGACTGTAGACTCACAGTGGCTTCCACCTTTCATCCCTGGTATAAAATAGTACATAAGAGACAGCAAGAATGACAATGTCAGTGTTTATATAAAGACAAAACAAGTCATGTCCAGCATCTGTCACTGACAGATTTTTTTTGTAAGTTGTATTCTGCATTCTGGAGATATTTGGCATTCACTTAGGCCTTTAAATGGACCCAAATTGAACACATATGGTGGGATGGTCGTTAGGTATTCAACAAACAACTGTAGAGAAATACAAAAATACACTCGTCAACTATTTTAGCAACATCGCTGGATTTAATTCCAGCGGGCAGCTAACTGCTAAAACACCAGTGTGTGACTTGTGGGCATTTCTACATTGTTTTCAGCTTTGTTGCATCATAGAATTGTAATGTTAAATTGTTACTCTATGTTTCACAAATAAACATTTTGCCGTGCGTAGTCTTAAAGTGTAATGTGACTATTTGATCGTTTTTATTTCATTCGATATAAAAAGTGAAGGATTTGTGGACAAATGTGAGAAACTTACACACACACACACATATATATATATATATATATATACAGTATATATACTGTATATATTTAAAAGGGAGGCATTTGGTTGGTCATTCCTGGGAGAATACTGAGACATCATTTTATAGAAGATTCTGGCATATTTTCATATGTCCAAGATTAGAAGCGGAGAAACACAAACACACAGGCAGACAGAGGTTCCTGGTGTGTATGGTGGGTACCGTGCAGCTTTTCCCTCCCAGTCGGCCAGCACTGGACTGGCCCATACTGTTCGGTGGCCTAGATCTGAGGCTGCTCCCCAGGGAGCCTGATTAGAGCTTAAACGTAAACATCAGCCCGACCACAGAGCTCCGCCATGAACTGCATGATGGGATTGACCCAGCTCCACTCAATTACAGAGTCAGAGTGAACTCAGCTGGTCAGCAAAACAAACTCTCAGAGACTTGGAAGGAAAAATGGCTTTGGTGGGTTTTGCAGCACATGCGAAAGAGTTTCTGCAGGGTATTTTAGGGATGGTTCTCCACGACAGGTTGAAGTATTTTTACCCCCGGCTTCATAAAAAATCACCAATAAACACAGAATAACACAAGAAGACACATATATCACATATATAAAGACTGAAATTAGTCTTTAGTTTAGGACTCTGTGGTTTTCTCTGTCTGCCATGCCCGGTACGAACTGAATGAGAGTCCTGTTTATTTTAAATAACTATGTAAATTCCTGGAAATATAGCCAAAAAATTGAGCTTGAAATATTGAAACCATTTCCTGTCAGACTTTTATGCAGACCGTAACTACATAGAAATCGTCATATATGGTGTATAATTATACTCCAAAAATATAATTCCAAAAGTAAAGCAAGTATTCCGGCTTTCTTTGAGGATTTTACTCTGAAAAACCTCCATTGATAAGTGATATAGAAATGATAAACATATTCATGCGTTCTTAATAAATACAATAATTTTCAGATAAATTCCACAATAACAGTATAACGGAATCCTTATTTTTATAAAGAATAACTTGATGTTTTGATTAATGTTTAAATTTATAGCCGTCATAGTCTTAACATGTAACTGTTTTACTGTTATAGTGACCCTTGGCCTTCTGCTCGCTGATCCATTGATGCTGTGAGATCATCGCGTTAACATTCGGGTCCCTGCTGATGTTTTTTCTCTGCTCTGTGCCTCCCAGTGCCTCAGTCTGAGCTTGTTGTTTTAAAGCCATGCGGGGGCGCATATGTCACCACAAAATCCCCCTAATATCTCACACGGGGGATGGGCCTATAAATGGTCAAAGAGATAGCATTCTGAGTTGGGATTCGCTCTGTTGGCGAGGCCTCTTCTTCTTCTTCTTCTTCTTCTAAAAAAAAGAAAAAAAAAGCGAATAAATCAGACGGGTTTTCAACCGGTGGATTTTTTTTCAAGTCAGTTTAAATGGAATAAACTCAATATATATCACGGTGGAAGTTGGTGGAGTAGAGGGAGATGTTAAAAGAGAGAGAGGGAGAAGAGAAAGAAATGAAGCTTTGTGTAGAGACTGACTTTCCCTGGGGAGGAAATTCCCGGGTTAGTAAACTGTGCATGTTGCACAGGAAGTGAGCTCGCTCATAGAGTCTGTGTGTGCTCATGTATTCATTCATGTGAAATGATAATAAGTTCTAAAGCGTTTGGGCTTTTTTGATCATTTTCACTATGCTCCAAGGACAAATTGTGTGTGTGTGTGTGTGTGCAGGTATTTGGGAGCGGTGTTAGGTTTGGCTAGTGGGCCCCCAGCTGTAACAGTAGGCTATACATCTCATGGTGCTGACAAAGAGGCCATGTGTGTTAGATTTTCACTGAAACGGTCAGACTCCCCTTTTATCCGGACTCACTCTCTGTCTGTTTCTACACACACTGTATTTCCGAGACTTTGTGGGCAAAAGTGGAAATCTCATCTTTATGTACCCCACCTATAAAGAACATTTTTATTAACATTTATCCAGACCGTTGATGGATAAATGTCATATAAAAGACAAACTATAACCAAAGAAACATGCACACACGCGCACACACTCACCCACGCAAACAGACCGCAAGGGGTGGAGTGCTATGTTCTGGTGTGGCCTTCCGCTCTGATTGATTCCATATTTGGAAAGAAACAAAACAGCCTCCTAAATTTACACACCGTATGGACCAATCACACGTCGGATAAAATCCAATGATTCATATCACCTGTCAAACATATTCGTTCAGAGAGGCTACATCTCTTTGAATGACAAAGCAAGACACGTTTTTTTGTTTTTTTTTCCCCTTCTTATCACACACACATACACAGACACAAACGCAATCTTTTACAAATGTTCCACGAACACCCGCTTGCAATTTTCATCCCCAGCCGCCTTACCGCAACATTTCTGCCCGGAGCTATCTTTGAGATATTCTGCCTTTTCTTGAAACAGATGTGGCGCGTCTGTCATCATGTGACCGTGTTTATGTTTTTATTTGTGTACATACAGTAAGTGATCCTGGCCCAAAGGATGAAGGCCCCCCACATCCCTCCCACTGAAATCTCAGCATAAAACCTAACACCCATTTGCCCATTATAAGGGTTGAGTCACTGTTTGAGGTAATTTGGGGGCATTACTAAACTTAAACTCTAGCGTTTATGACGTTAGAGAGCATAATGTGTGAGTAAATGGCTGCGGCTCGATTATTTAAAGTGTACTTTCTAATGCACCTATTTGCTGTATGCGCAGTATGTGAAAGGAGCTCTGAGGACCTTGGCGGCCACAGAAAGAAGCTTTGTGAGCTGGCTGTCTGGCTGTGGATGGAGCGGTGATGGGGGAGGGATGGAAAGAGAGAGAGGGAGAGAGCAAGGGGAATTTGACCCCAATTGAGCCTGTTGTGGAATTCCAGGAATGGAAGTTGAACTGGAGTTTGCCTTTGAACGGGGAATAGACTGCTGAAGTGATAATAGGTCATAATAATAAGAAATGCGTTTAATTTGTATAGCACCTTTCCAACAAAACTTTGACTGTTGGGAGCAGGAGTTTGCATTTTGCGGAGCTGATGGAGATTCCAAGGGTACGGGGATGAGGGGAGAGAGAGGTCTTTATCTCGAATTTTCACCACATTTTCGCCACAGTGCCATCTTTGAGGCTTTTTGATGCTTTCAGATGTATCCCAGTGCTTGATGAGCTCATACACACGCGCAGACACGCGACACGCATGGTCTCATCCGCAGTAGAGAATCAACAGACAGCGTGTGTTTATGGGTTTTTATATATATATATATGTATGTGTGTGTGTGTGTATGTCATACGCACACACACTAGATATAGCATACTAGTGTACATGCCCTGTAATTAACATGCTATCCTCTGCCAGATGGTATAGCTTATTGAGAGAGCTACATGTGGTTTGTCGTTTGTGGTACGGAGTTGGATCTACGTAGAGTGGACACAGGAAAAAAGTGTGTGTGTTTCTGTGCGTCATACTTGAATCTTTTGATCTGATCAGTAGGTTCAACTGTGCAGTTTGTCTGTAAAAGTGTGCATATTGGGGAGGGGTTGTTGTTGTTGTTGTTTTAAATAGAAAAATAAAATGTTACGTTAATATCATGACTGTAATTAAATACAAAAATTCTTGGACTCAATGCAAATGTTCAAAAGAGAACGAGGAATATTTAAACGAAACAAAACACACCCATAGTCTTTTTTGGGTCAAATCTTCCAAAACCTCTTCATCAGACTCTCCTAAATCTCTTTGAAATGAATGAGGTAACCACGCCGAGGCCTTACTTCTTCTAGTTCTTCCCAGAAAGCGTCTTCCAGTGGAAACAGTGAGTGGCTCTGGCTGGGTGTGGCGGCGTTTGGACTGAGCTGGTTCCAGTTCCTCTGCACTCAGAAACAGGGGAAACCTGGAGCTCGGCCATGCCAGTTTCTCTTGGCCGCGTTCACACTGCAGTCCCATGCAGTTTTCACTCCTCGGAGGAGGAGGAGCGTTAAATTCTGCTCACTCCTGCCTCCGCACAAGGTTAATGATTAAGGTTGGAGACACGCGACTACCACCAATATGTGGCTAGAATGATGCTAAGTATTCAGAATCTCAGCAGTTTATCATATTTTAACACGTGAATTTGTATGATAAACGCGTCTGATTTCAAGCTAATCATATTAAAAGTGGCTTTATTTTGGTTATTAAAGAGGACTTATGGGCCTTGAGGGAGGTATGCTCTCAGTGACGCTACTTCCTATCCTCCGGGGTGAAGCCACAATATCTCCCACAGGGATTGTTAACATTTCCTGTGAAGTAATTTCCAGTTATTTGTACGTGTGTATTATGTGTAACTAACATAGCAGTGGCGGTTCTATAATTGCTCCGCAGAGAAATTCCACAGACATTCGTCCATTTTTTTTTTCCAGAGAAGTTGCTGAGGTTTTCAGGATTTTTCCTTGAAGACACTGGTTTTCCTGCTCCTTCCGCCACTTTGAGCTGAGGAATTTCAGCGGAATGTTGCTCATAAAGTAATCTCTCTCCCCTCCGTTCCCACAAGGATTTACATCATTGGGTCTATTTCAGTCAGTCTGCGTGCAGGCATATGCGTTTAAGTCTGTGTGTGCATGTGTGTGTGTGTGTGTTGTAGCCTATGTGTGAAATCTGTGTGACCTGTTGGTGTTACTGCATTTTTAACAGTCTTCTACCAGGTTCCACATGCTCCCCTCTGATCTTAGCACACAAAGAACTGCTTGTATCTTTACAGATATGACACCTCATCATCATCATCATCATCATCATCATCATCATCATCACCTTCCTGTAACGGGCTGTAGGTGTTACATGAACAGCTCGCCATAGTTCTGAGATGTTGTAAATGAGCAAATCCACTGCCAAGACAAAATGTTTGCCTTAACCTGGCAACAAAGTCTGTGCTGCTTTTTATTTTTTGCAACTTATTTTCACTTTGAATACCAACACGTTGGTCGTAAACACGATTTTGAGTCAGAAAATGTCAAGAATCTGTTTCTTCACCGTAGCAGTGTTATCTGGAGAGGAGCTTTGTATTTCTTGCCCTTCGAGTCTGCATTTGTTGTTTTATACATTTTTTACGTATTTTATATTTGACCGCTGTGGGTGATAGAAGAGCTGCAGGGAAATGAAGGCCTGCATTCAGATCACACACACAGCTCAGCCTAAGAGAGTGGAGATACAGAGTGTGTATGTCACTGCGTGGAATAACAGCAAAAATCATTTCTCCGTTGTCTCCAGATTCAACAATTGGAGGCACAGGTGATTGATGCAGAAAAACAAGCTTTCACCGCACAGCAGCAGGTAAGAGGAGGAGCTGATTCGACTCAGGGGTCGTGGTCAGTGATGTCATTGTTCCTATCTAATGTGTGAATGCTCGTAATGTGTTTGTTTTTGTTTAGGTGCAGTGGATGGAGGAGAAGCTGAAGACACCAGACGGTCAGTCCAGGGACCCTGAGTTCCATTTGTTTCAACGCTGCCAGGACCTGCAGAATCTGGTGCAGGAGAAGGAGGAGATCATCGCTTTGTTGGAGCAGCAAGTGGAGGAGCAGGTGAACGCGCTCCTTCAAAGCAACAAATATGGTGTCCGTGGATATGCAGTGTAGCCAAACTGAAGCGGACTCCTTCTATTCAACGTAAAAAAGAAACCCAGCTATGTTTGTGCCTTCCTGATGCCATTTTGTCTTCCTCCACCAGAAACAGATCCGTGTTCAGGATGCCAAAACGGTGGAGGAGAAGGCAGCGAAGATCAAAGAGTGGGTGATGCTGAAACTGTCAGAGGTACACCAATGAGGACTTTAGATTGACAGCAAGTTTAAGTACTAAAACCACTAAAGGTGTATTATCATATTATATTATTAGTAGAGTGAACTGATTTTCTAATTTGATGAATGTTTACGGCTTGATTTCGTGATGATGTCAGTTTGAGGTGGAGAATGCAGCACTGAGAGAAACCAACAAGCAACAAGAGGCTCAGCTTTTGGAGCTGCAGAAACAAGTACAAGGTGAAGAACTTTACAGTCCCAAATCATACAAACATCCATCTACAGAGAGCAGCACGATGTGGTGAATCTGGAGGTTTGGGAAACATGCATCCATTAACATACACATAATATTGGTAACACGTGTGTGTGTGTGTGTGTGTCATCTCCAGCCTTGGAGCAGAAGAGTGGAGCTTCTGGAGGAGGACGTCTGTCCAGACCGGGGGAGGCTCAGCGTCTCAGCAGTCTGACGTTTGGCTGTTTCCATGTGAGGGGAAAGAACCCTCAGGTGCTCACTGGTCCAGCACCCTCCCAGAGGACCCTCAGCACCCAGTCTGAGGGAGACACTGATGACAGAGACAAAACTGGTAACAGTAATCTGTAACTCAGTTCTACAGCTGTGTGTCTACGAACGTGGACATTGACTGATTTTTCTTCCACAGAGAGGAGCGGCAAGCAGTCGGCGATGGCCTCAGGTACGGACGGCGATGACCAGACCGGTATGCCGAGCGTTTCCTTAGAGGAGGACAGCGCATCTGAAAGTATTGGAGAGAACGTATGCGAGTCTGAGTCTCGTGGTGTCTCCTCCGTGCTCTCCGGTGCTGCATCAGAGGGGGAAGGAGGAGGCGCGTGCGAGGGTGCGGGAGGAGGCGGAGTGTGTTTCCTCCAATTCAGCCGCCCCAGCAGTGAGGCCTACCTGACCGCCTCAGATGACAGCAGCTCTCTGTTCGATGACGACATGCAGCGAACTGAGCGCCCCAGGTTCAGCCAGTTGGGGTCAACCGACGGGCTGCAGGAAGGGTGCAAGGAGGAGGAGGAGGAGGAGGACACACGGGGGGCCAAGCTGGAGGACTGCACCTCCGAGGAGCTCAACAAACGTTTCCAATCGCAGAGACTTGACTCATCGTCGTCCTCTAGTGAACCTAACACCCCCAGCCCCATCCTGACACCAGCTCTCACCCCCAAACGGCCCAACCTGCCCCAGGACCCCAAGGACAACCCCGCCTCACCCAAACAGCCCAGGCTGCGGACTCCTACGGGGTTTGGGTTGAGCCTGGCTCTGGCCAAGAAGCACCTCAGCCAGCCGTCAATCGGCTCCGAAGCAGCTCATGGACAAACACGGAACGCCCTCAGCATGTTGCGACCCCTCCGGCCGCAGGAGACCGACCTGGACCAGGAGCAGCAAACGGGCAGGAAAAGTCCTCCTCGTGCGC